>JAIUZE010073301.1:0-83656 GCA_022085475.1 Heliosperma pusillum | reverse complement strand
GTAAGTTCGAATGTATGTCATATTGTATAGATTGCTTCACATGTCATTTATGATTACTGTATGTTATTATAGATTGTTATTAATTCAGCCTGTTGTAAACTTGACTGGGAGAGCACCTAGTTACTCCCGACTGATTGTCGACCCCCCATTCTCAGGTTGAAGTGATTGCTGCTTGTGTCTGGATGCTTGGGCTGGAGAGACTCGTGGCGAGACAAATAAATTGTTTAGAAGTTAATCTAGTTTATGAATATTAATAATGTATTAGTTTAGTTTTGGATTTGAGTATCGATCCGGATTGGTCAGGTGTTTCCGCCACCTTGACCCTATTCATCTTTGTACTCTGATGGATTATTTATTATTAAGTTATTTCTTTTGTTTAAAAAATCCGGGTTGTTACACATTTGCCTCATCCTGATCAAGAGTAATCTCGTGAGCCATTAGGGTTCCAAGTAGCTCTTGATAAGATAGGCTAGATAGATCTTTACATTCCTCAATTGCTGTCACCTTAGGTCTCCATCGTCTAGATAGACTTCTAAGGATCTTCCTGCCAATTTCCTCGGAGTCAAAAGTTTTTCCAAGATTTTTCAATTCATTAATGATACTAGAGAAGCGAGTGGACATGCTGTCAAGCGATTCATTTTGCTCCCTAGAGAACAGTTCGTATTTTCGCATCAACGATGCGATACGTTTGACCAACCTATCGATCTAACTACACAGCCTTGCACATTTTGCTTGGTACCGTCATCGTGCATTAAAAAACTTGACCGACCTAATTGACCAACTACACTCAAATCAAAAAATAAAATCAACAATCTTTTCTTACTAAACGTTTGATTTTAAAACAGAGTTTTCCTGACCCACAAGATTTTACTCTTTGTCGATTTCTCGTCAACAACCACATATGTAAGTTTGAGGGCGTAATTAATCCTCTTAATTGTAGAGTCTATTGATCGAATACGAAAGAGGGGGGGGGGGGAGTGAGATTGAGTATTAAAAACTAGCTCCACTTTTTCGATTTATATGATATGTAATTAATTATTTGATCTTATAGATTAAAACCAACTAATTAATTAATCAAAGTAAGCGTAAGTAACGAAATAACGAAAAGTAAAGAGAGTAGAGAGAGGCACACGGATTTTTGAAGTGGTTCAGTTTCACACGTTGAAACCTACGTCCACTATTCTCGATTAATAATTCTTAGTACCTTTCTACAGATTACAAAAATTATCAACCCACTCGTATAATCAACACTATGATTATAACACAAGGTGAGTATCGCTAAATACTCTATACTATCTTACGTTAATAAGAAAGTACAATATAACTCACACAGATTCCCGTTAAAGAATTGTAAGATTATAATGATGTACTATTATCCAATAACGTATTTCACGCAAGCGATTGATAATAATTGATGCACGACTATTTTGAAAAACAAACACTAAAAATATAAATATTTTGCTCAAGGTTTGCTTTAAAAACGATTTTGGAAAATTCTCACAAGTATGTATTTGTGTCGTGTGATGCGTGTGAGTTCGTGTTGTACTCGTGTATTTCGTGTGTACCAAGCTTGAGATGTGAAGGAGTATTTATAGTAATAGAAGCATAGTAGATCTAAAACCCTAGCTTAATATTTAAGAAAGATATTTATCTTTAATATCATAAAATAATATTTGCTTTATCTTTTAGAAATATCTTTATCTCAAAATATTATTTGGTTTATCTTATAGAAATATATTTATCTTTAATATCTCAAAATATTGTTGTAAAGATATAGTAGAATCCTAGATTAAGGTAAACAAGGGAAACAAGCCTATGGAGGCCGGATTTCTAAGCTACACGAAACCCTAGGAGGCACAAACCTAGGTTTCCACGAAACCCTAGGTGACTCAAACCCTAGGTGAGCTTATTAGGTTAACAACAAATTGAGATAGAATATATTAGAAACCCTAGGTAGCATGACAACCCATAAGTTGTATTATTAACCAATAGAATCTCATAAATATATTCTTTATTAAAACTTTTGATAAATATAAAAATACTCTTTCACTTTTGAAATTATTTAAAATATTTTATTTCCAAAATCATGCATCAACATTTATCATCCAAAGTTATAGGCTAAAGCTATAACTTTGAACTTAAAATCACTTGAATGGAATAGTTACCGAATGATGACCTATACTATCTAATATTCACAAAGATCTTCAGTATACGGATCATCTGTTCATCTTGATCACAAAGACCCTCTATCTTGAGGCTTGTGTTATTTGAGGTAGATCTTGCTTGAAGCATTTTTCTTTAAAGTTATAACCAAGTAGCTATAACTTCCATGTAAACTTCCAAAGTTATTCCTGAAGTTGTTATAACTTTGTCTCACAGAACATGTCAACGTTATGCCTGAAGTTCTTATAACTTTGTCTTCCTTCTCGTAATTGTTGTGAGCTATGATAAGACTAAAACACACGATTACATGCATATGATATATCAAGTAAAGCACATTATCAAGTAAGCACATGTCATTATCAAAACTATAAAATAGGTCCAACATTAATTTTTTATTTACTGTTTTTATAACATCAATCTTGAAAAACTTGCATAATATGATCCAAAAATATAGGATAAACAAGCCAAATTCGAACTTCATAAGGAGACAAAGGCCCCTCTTGTTGCGGGCAACCTCGTGCCTCAATAGGACTCCTGGTTTGATCCGCCATATTTGCTCTCGTTCTTCCCCTTTTATTTTTTATTTTTTTGTTTTCTTCTTTTAGAGCCTTCTTTTTCTTTCGTCTTCTAGTTTTTTCAAAGTACATATTTCAATTTTTTAATTTTCCTTTTGTCTTTCCTCTTTTTGTTACTCACAAATCTTCATCCTTGATCGACATAATAACAAATCGGTTTTACCCTAGTTTGATAAGTATGAGACTAACTACAACTATTAAACTTAATTCTAGTTCAAATTTATTTATTCTTTATTTATTTCCCTTTTATTTCTTTTTTGCCATACAATTTGTCACCATAAGGGTTCATTAATACTATGTCGGTTAAATCTGAGTACGGTGACACGACGGCTAAGTACATATTCACTTTTACTTTTCTTTAATTCAAAACTATTCATGTCAAGCTCGCGATTTGACAATTATAAATCCGGTATCACTCACGCAATCGTGGTTACCCAAAATCCCATAAGTATTATTCAGATTTGAACATTTCAAAAGCCTTTTTCCATTTTTTATAACTTTTTTTTATTATGCACAAGACTCCGTTTTACGGCAGTAGGCCTCGCGCCTTTGTACGCTCATCATCTGTAGTTGAACAAAACAAACTAGAGGCCTGGTCTACTATAGTATGGCTCAAGCCTTGATATAGTGTCATTTCACCCTATTTTTCTGCCTTTATTTGCCCTATTTGGCTTGCCTTAGACGCTCCCTAGTAGCGTTTTTCTATGTTTCATCTTCCTCTAGCACTTTTCTTGTTTTTATCTTGGTTTTGTAGGTAAAATGTAGCACCCGCGACTTTAGTAATTAGAATTTAATAATATTATATGTAACACCCGGAAATGTACCCTATTTTTCTAGTAGAAATATTTTACGAAATCTTTTCAGCAAATTTAAGTTTTAATATAGAATTTTATGTTCCGAGTCGAATTTAGAATTTCCGAGTTCGTATTTGGAATTTCCGCGAGATTCCATGAAAATCCCGTTTTAAGACGAGTTTGACTTTTCTTGACTTCCGAACCGTCTTTGACTTTTTGTTGACTTTTCTCCTACACAACTCACACTACTCCTTAACCTAAATTTCATTCAACACAAAATCAAACACAAACCAAATTTTACTTCTTCCTTAAGAAACCTAGCCTCCCTCCTTGATATCGATCTTAGAATTCGCCAAGCTTCTTCGTTCTTTGATAGAATTTACGTAAGTTCGTCTCATTCTTCTCCCCTTACCTTCCTCTATCCGTATTGATATTAAAATCATCGTCTTTCTCGCTTTTCAAACTTTCCGTCTTTCTCAAGATGAATTTTAGTCATCTTTTACGATCTATATGTAGGTGGTGACCTCCAAGATCCCGACAAAGACTACTTTCTAATTGAAGAGGAGCTTGACGAGTAGTGAAGACGCTTAAAGGTAACGGTGAAGGGTTACTCGGTATCATTTACGTGTTTTACATGTTTATATGCTAGAAATCGTATTAGAATACGATTAGGAAGATTAGGAACCATGCTATGATTAATGAATGATATTATATGATGAATGTTGATGATATATGATGAATGTTGATGATATATGTTGATTGTTGATGATTATTTGAAGTATATATGAGAATTGAAATGAATTGGTTAAGTGAAAGAGGCTCTCGGTTGAAGAGGTGTTCCCTGCCGGTCGACCGGCCGCCGGTCTGCCAACCGGCTGGGAACACATCAGTAACACCTTTGGGAATTTTGGATTTTGTATGAAGAGGGGCTCTGTGCCGGTCGACCGGCCGCCGGTCAACTGACCGGCCTGGACCACTTTCTCTGTTTTCTATGATTTTTGGAAGTTTGCCTGTGTTCTGAGCCGGCCCACCGGCCGCCGGTCCTCTGCCCGGCCTGGAACACGGCTGTGATCTTTTCCTTTAATTTCTAAAACTCGTAATTTATAATAGTTCGCATGATCCGTTTATCGTATAATTTTACGTAGTGACTTATAATATTTCATGTTTTGGATATATGATATTTTCCTTCGCTTGTATCACATGTTTTGTGACGGTTTTTGCTATGCCCCACTTTGAGTCGGTTTTTACAAATGTTACGGTTTGAGCACTGTTTTGTCTTGTGCTTTGTACTCTCATTCCCTTGGCTACCTTCCCGTTCGTAATGCTGGAATGTCGGAACGGGGATGTATCCTACTGCTTAATTGCATGTGTAGTGGGCATACGACGACGTTGTTGGGAGTTGAACGCATTGCGTTGATTGACCCGGCCGTCAAATGTTGTGTACTTGCGAGGTGGTGTTATTTGCATGTAGCGTACCGCTTGTTATGAGGCTTGAGCTCTTTTCCGCCTCTTTCGTGAATTGATCTACCGAATTTTGGGTACTCGGCGTCATGTGTAAGACCGAGTCTTGGATGCGAAACGTCATCGCATGTCGAATCGGAACACGTTATATTCCGAGAATCTGGCCAGGTTTAGACTAGGACCGGATATTTATTATCGTCGTGCTACCAGGAGGAAATTAGTCTACATATACGACATGTAGCATCGTGTATGAGTTCAGGGAAACGCTTTATCCCGTGGATGCCTTTTAATCATACTTGCCATGTACACGATGCTAGTGCGTTTCATTTACCGTGAGAGTTGTCGTCTTGTGTCGTTCTTGAATGCGTGATTTCATGACATTATTCATGGTCATTGCATGATTGGACACCGTCAATGTCTTGGTTCGTGAATGAATGATAATATGTTGGATTTAACGTGATCATCGCATGACTTGACTTGGTTTGTATGTCGAGTGTCAATCTTATCAATCTTATACCGCTAACGGTGAGATGCAAGCCCTAGTGAGCGTATTCGGTTGCCTAAGAGTGTCTTCCCCGAGTCTTTGAATAACATGATGGATTCAGATTTGTATTCCATATGCTCTTATCATTATTTATCGTATTGCCTATCTATTCTTATCGTAACTCACATGGATATCTATATATATATATATATGCATGAATTCACTTTTGTATTTTCCTTATATGTACGTTTAATGTGATATGGCTGGGAGAACCCGGAGTTACTCCCCACTGACTGTGGCGTTCATGTTTTTCATGAATGAACAGGTTGCTTGCATTGGATGACTTTTTGGATATGATATTTTGGGGTTCGGGTGTGAGCTAGCGGGCGTGTCCCTGGAAGTTTTCACCTCTAGACGATATTAGCTAGTATTGCTAAACACTTGTTCTTTGCTAACATTTTAAGAGACCCCGTCTCTTTGTTGTATTTCCGCATTTAGTTTGTAATATCTTGACACTCCTCGTTTTATTTAACCTGCATGTATAAAAGTTTTTAAAACTACCTATTTCCGCTATATAATTCACATGTTTGTATGTTTTATACTTCCGCATTCGCGAGGGTTGTCACAGTTGGTATCAGAGCTTTTTATCGCTCCCGACGCACACACGTGAACCCTAACTTAAACTACTTGACCTTGAAATAATAAATGAGAGATTGGGTAGAAGTTAAGGACTTTATTTGGTAGTCTATTTGTATATGCTAATTGATAGGAGTAACTTAATTTGTTTTTGTTTCTTATGAAGATGGTTAGACCACGATTAGCTGAGAATGTTATGATGGAAGCTCTTACTCAAGTGCTGAAAAATCAGCAAGATGCCGCTCTAGCTAATGCCAACCAAGTCCCCCCTAGAAGGGAGGATAACCATCAAGGTGGCTACGCGTGGGTAGCTGGACAAATAGCGAGAAGTAAGATCGTACCATATGGTGGAGAGCCGGATCCTACGGAGCTATCCGATTGGTTCCGTGAGATGGAGAAACAGTTTGATCTTTACCAAGTCCGAGAAGAGGACAAGGTGAGGATTGCCAAGCACTTTCTGGTGAGGGAAGCCGACAACTGGTGGGCTATCACAAGTGCCACTGCCGTTCTTGAAGAGGACTTTAACTTGGCTTGCTTTAAAGCTCTGGTGGAGGGTAGATTTTATCCTAAAGAGCTTAAACAGCAAAGGCTTAAAGAGTTCATCGATTTTAAGCAAGGCAACCTATCAGCTCAAGAGTTTACTACGGATTTTAATAAGCTCGCTCATTTTGCGCCGAGGCTTATCCGTGATGATGAAGATCGAGCTTTCTATTAACGTAACAAGTTGAATGCCGTTCTTCAAAGTAAAGTGAGAAGGGGTACCGCATCCTTTGGAGATCTCTACGATGATGCCTTGTGGGCCGAAAATTCAATGAAGGCTATAAGGGATGAAGCTTTAATGAATAATCCCTCTCCTTCTTATGCTCCTAGGCCAAATGCTTTTGGAAAGAGACCGTTTATTCCGTCTCCTTCAAATTCTTATGCTAGTAAGAGGAGATTCAATCCTCCTTCCAATGCCTATTCAAGGAATCCTGCTCCTTTCATTCCGAGAGCTACTTCAAATGTGGCTCATAAGCCTTATGCTCCGCAAGCTCAAACTCAGGGTCGTTTTTGCAACCGGTGTAGACTTCCTCTACACCCCGGTAAAGCATGTTTCAACCGACCTTACATTTGCTACTTTTGTCAAAAGGGTGGTCATCGTTACGAAGATTGCCCCGATCGAAAGTTGCCTCCTCCTCCTAAACCTAAGGGTTCAATCTTTGTCATGAGCCGTGCCGAAGCCGACGCTCATCCCGAGATCATTACGGGTATGTTCTCAATCTTAGAGCAACCGTGTCTTATTTTATTTGATACCGGTGCTTCAATGTCTTTTGTGTCATTGACCTATGCCAATAAATTATCTATCAAGCCTACATCTAGTGAGGATACTCCCATATCCTTGCCATCCGGAGATATTATCTCTTGTTCAACCCTTTATCCAGATGTACCTATATCTATTTCGGGTTCTATCTTTCCCGCGAATCTCCTTAAGTTTCCTCTAGGAGAGTTTGATATTATTTTAGGTATAGATTGGCTAGCTATGTATCATGCTAGGTTCGAGTGTCGTGATCAAAAGATTTTCTTAAAGAGTCCTTTAGGTGTTAGAATAACCTATAAGGGATCTCATCCCCGTAAAGGTGTGTCTTTAATTTCCGCTATGAAGTTGGTAAGTATGGTTAGAAAAGGTCACCAAGCATTCTTGTGTGTTGTGACTTCTTCAAATACCTCTTTGCCAAGTATTGAAGATGTGCCTATTGTTCGAGAGTTCATTGATGTATTTCCTGAAGATTTGCCCGGGATTCCTCCCGAGCGTGATGTTGAATTCTCCATTGATCTTGTTCCTGGTTCTGGTCCAATTGCCAAAGCTCCTTATCGTATGGCTCCGTCTGAATTGAAAGAGTTAAGGAAGCAGTTGGATGATATGATTGAAAAGGGCTTTATTCGACCAAGTGCCTCTCCTTGGGGTGCTCCTGTTCTTTTTGTGAAGAAGAAGGATGGTTCTATGAGGTTGTGTATCGATTATCGTGAATTGAATCGGATTACAATCAAGAATAGGTATCCTTTACCGAGAATTGAAGATTTATTTGATCAATTAAAGGGTGCTTCTACTTTTTCGAAGATTGATTTGAGATCTGGTTATCATCAAATTCCGGTTAGAGATGTTGATATCCCAAAGACCGCTTTTAGTACGAGGTATGGTCATTATGAGTTCAAGGTGATGCCATTTGGATTGACCAATGCTCCTGCTATCTTTATGGATCAAATGAACCGCACATTTAGTGAGTATCTCGACAAGTGTGTGGTGGTTTTCATTGATGATATTCTTATCTTCTCCAAGTCCGAAGAAGAGCATGCTTTTCATTTGAGGATTATTTTGGGTGTTCTCCGTCGACAAAAGTGGTATGCTAAGTTCTCTAAATGTAAATTTTGGTTACCTAAAGTGTCCTTTCTTGGGCATGTGATTTCGAAAGAAGGTGTAATGATGGATCCTTCCAAAATTGAGGCCGTTGTTGATTGGAAGAGTCCGACTGATATTAGAGAGATTCGAAGTTTCCTTAGTTTAGCTGGTTATTACCGAAGATTTGTCAAGGATTTCTCTAAGCTTGCTAGACCTATGACTCAGTTATTGAAGAAGGAAACCAAATTCCTATGGAATGAAGCTTGTGAAGCAGCGTTTCAAGAGTTAAAGAAGAGGTTAACTACCGCTCCGGTGTTGACTTTGCCTGAAGATGGAGTAGACTTTGATGTCTATTGTGATGCTTCTAAAATGGGATTGGGTTGTGTTCTTATGCAGAATAGGAAGGTGGTGGCTTATGCTTCAAGGCAATTGAGAGTTCATGAAGTGAACTATCCTACTCATGATCTAGAATTGGCCGCTGTTGTTCATGCTTTGAAAGTGTGGAGACATTATTTAATTGGAGTTCATTGTCGTATCTTCACCGATCACAAGAGTTTGAAGTACATATTTACTCAAAAAGAGTTGAATATGAGGCAAAGAAGATGGTTGGAATTGGTGAACGATTATGATTTTGAGTTATTGTATCATGAAGGGAAGGCTAATGTTGTTGCAGATGCTCTTAGTAGGAAAGCTTCTCATGCTTTGAATGCTTTGCATGTATTACCTGTTGATCTTTGTGCCGAGTTTCGAAGATTGAGTTTGGAGTTTGTAGAGCGTGGATTTGTTCATATTGGTGCTATGATTGCCGAACCTGTGTTTCTCCGTGAAATCCGCGAAAGTCAAGTTGATGATCTTACCTACAAGTCTATCCAAGCCAAGATTCTTGAAGGTAAGGGTAAAGATTTCAAGTTTGATAATGAAGGTGTTCTTCGTTTCCATGGTCGTTTATTTGTTCCTAATGCTCTTAATTTGAGGAAGCGAGTTCTTGATGAAGCTCACCTTTCCCCTTATTCTATTCACCCCGGTGGTGATAAAATGTACAAAGACTTGAAGTTGCAATTTTGGTGGCCGAACTTGAAGGGTGATGTTGTTTCTTATGTTGGAAGATGTTTGACTTGCCAACAAGTGAAGATTGAACACAAGAGACCCGGTGGATTGCTACAACCGTTGGATGTTCCGCTATGGAAGTGGGAATCTATTTCTATGGACTTTGTTATGGCTTTGCCGAGAACCGTTGGAGGTAAAGATGTTGTTTGGGTTGTTGTTGATCGGTTGACCAAGTGTGCTAGATTTATTCCGATCAAAGAAACTTGGAGTTTGGACCGATTAGCAAAAGCTTATGTGGATGAAATTGTTAGATACCACGGTGTTCCTATGGAGATTATATCCGACCGAGATCCGAGATTCTGTTCGAGATTTTGGAAAGCTTTGCAAGAGCCATGGGTAGTAAGTTGTTGATGAGTACTGCATTTCATGCCGCTACGGATGGTCAGACTGAGAGGACTATTCAGACTTTAGAAGATTTGCTTAGGGCTTGTGCTCTTGACTTCCAGTCTAGTTGGGAAAAGAGTCTACCGTTGGTGGAGTTTTCTTACAACAATAGCTATCATGCATCTATCAAGATGGCTCCATATGAAGCTCTTTATGGAAGGAAATGTCGGAGTCCTATATGTTGGAATCAATTGAGTGACAATCGTGATTTAGGCCCCGATGTTCTTGTTGAAACCATTGATAATGTGAAGGTCATTCGTGATAGAATGAAAGCCGCTCAAGACCGTCAAAAGTCTTATGCCGATATCCGAAGAAGGCCTTTAGAATTTGAGGTGGGAGATAAAGTGTTCTTGAAGGTATCTCCAATGAAGGGTGTTAAACGGTTTGGTGTTAAGGGTAAATTGAGCCCGAAATACATTGGACCCTTTGATATTGTGAAAAGGATTGGTGCCGTTGCTTATAAGTTGGATTTGCCGCCGAATTTGGCTAAGGTTCATGATGTATTCCATGTTTCTCAATTGAGAAAGTATGTTAGTGATCCAGGCCATGTATTTCAAAAGGAATTGCCCGAGCTTGAACCGAATCTATCCTTTGAAGAGAAGCCGATCCGTATCTTAGATCGTAAGCATACGAAGTTGAGAAGTAAAGTGGTTCCTTTGGTGAAAATCTTGTGGAGAAGTGCTAATGTCGAAGAAGAGACTTGGGAAACCGAAACTTCTATGCGTCGTAAATATCCGAGTCTTTTCGAGTAAGGTAATTTTTATTTTCCTCAAGTTTCGAGGGCGAAACTTTTTAAAAGGTGAGGTGATTGTAACACCCGGAAATGTACCCTATTTTTCTAGTAGAAATATTTTACGAAATCGTTTCAGCAAATTTAAGTTTTAATTTGGAATTTAATGTTTCGAGTCGAATTTAGAATTTCCGAGTTCGTATTTGGAATTTCTGCGAGATTCCATGAGAATCCCGTCTCAAGGCGAGTTTGACTTTTTGTTGACTTTTCTCCTACACAACTCACACTACCTCTTTAACCTAATATTCATTCACACAAACACAAAATCCTTTCTTCCTCCTTAAGAAACCTTGCCTCCCTCTTTGATTTCGAACTTTGAATCATCATAACTCCTTCGTTCTTTGATAGAATTCACGTAAGTTCGTCTCATTCTTCTCCCCTTACCTTCCTCTATCCGTATTGATATTAAAATCATCGTCTTTCTCGCTTTTCAAATTTCTCGTCTTTCTCAAGATGAATTTCATTCATCTTTTATGATCTATATTTAGGTGGTGACCTCCAAGATCCCGACAAAGACTATTACCTTATTGAAGAGGAGCTTGACGATTAGTAGAGACGCTTAAAGGTAACGGTGAAGGGTTACTCGGTATCATTTACGTGTTTTACATGCTTTATATGCTAGGAATCGTATTTAGAATACGATTAGAAGCTTAGGAATCATGTTATGATTAATGAATGTTGTTATATGATGAATGTTGATGATGTATATTGATTGTTGATGATTATTTGACGTATATATGAGAATTGAAATGAATTGGTTAAGTGAAAGAGGCTCTCGGGTGAACTGGTGTTCCCTGCCGGTCGACCGGCCGCCGGTCTGCCAACCGGCTGGGAACACATCAGTAACAATCTTGAAATTTTGGGAATTTTAGTATAGGGGAGTTCTGAGCCGGTCAACCGGCCGCCGGTCCACCGACCGGCCTGGACCACTTTTCTCTGTTTTCTATGATTTTTGGTTTTTGCCTTGTGTTCTGAGCCGGCCCACCGGCCGCCTCCCTCCTGACCGACCTGGAACACGGCTGTATTGTTTTCCTATAATTTCTAAAACTCGTAATTTATAATAGTTCGCATGATCCGTTTATCGTATAATTTTACGTAGAGTCTTATAATATTCATGTTTTGGATATATGATATCTTATTCGCTTGTATCTAGGGGTGGCAATCGGGTCAGTCGGGTCGGGTTTGGGTCGGGTCATGTCGGGTTCGGGTCGTATCGGGTCAGACAACCCTTTCGGGTCGGGTCGGGTCGGGTTCGGGTCGTTATCGGGTCGGGTCATTTTCGGGTCAAATGATACATCGGGTCGGGTCGGGTTTGGGTCGGGTCGTCATCGGGTCCGGTTATTTTTTCGCAATATTTTAATATTTTTCCATTAAATCTAGTTTTAAATTATTATTTGGTTTAATTAATTCATTATTAAGTCAAACATATCAATTTAAACAATAAATCACTTTCATTTTGATCATTATTAAGGTTAATAATTGTCAGAGCGTCAATTTAATCGGGTCAATATCAGGTCGGGTCAATGTCGGGTCGGGTTCGGGTCGGGTTCGGGTCACTACATTTCGGGTCGTCAACGGGTTACGGGTCGTCATCGGGTCGGGTCGGGTCGGTTTCGGGTTGCAGTATTCTCGGGTCGGGTCTGGTCGGTTTTGCTCGTGTTTCGGGTCGGGTCACTCGGGTCGGGTCAGACTTGCCAGCTCTACTTGTATCACATGTTTTGTGACGGTTTTTGCTATGTCCCACTTGGAGTCGGTTTTTACAAATGATACGGTTTGAGCACTATTTTGTCTTGTGCTTTGTACTCTCTTTCCCTTGGCTACCTTCCCGTTCGTAAGGCTGGAATGTCGGAACGGAGAGGTATCCTACTGCTTAAATGCATGTGTTAGTGGGCATACGACGACGTTGTTGGGAGTTGAACGCTATGCGTTGATCGACCCGGCGTCAAATGTTGTGTACTTGCGAGGGGGTGTGATTTGCATGTAGCGTACCGCTTGTTATGAGGCTTGAGCTCTTTTCCCTCTTTCGTGAATTGATCTACCTAATTTGGGGTACTCGGCGTCTAGTGTAAGACCGAGTCTTGGATGCGAAACGTGTATCGCATGTCGAATCGGAAAACGTTTATTCCGAGATCCTGGCCAGGTTTAGACTAGGACCGGATATTTATATCGTCGTGCTACCAGGAGTAAATTAGTCTACATATACGAAATGTAGCATCGTGTATGAGTTCAGGGAAATGCTTATCCCGTGGATGCCTGTTAATCATACTTGCCATGTACACGATGCTAGTGCGTTTCATTTACCGTGAGAGTTGTCGTCTTGTGTCGTTTTTGAATGCGTGATTTCATGATATTG
Source organism: Heliosperma pusillum (assembly GCA_022085475.1). NCBI lineage: Eukaryota > Viridiplantae > Streptophyta > Magnoliopsida > Caryophyllales > Caryophyllaceae > Heliosperma > Heliosperma pusillum. The sequence goes on along the minus strand of JAIUZE010073301.1, from coordinate 70,532 downwards.
TTCATGGTCATTGCATGATTGGACACCGTCAATGTCTTGGTTCGTGAATGGATGATAATATGTTGGTTTTAATGTGATCATCGCATGACTTGACTTGGTTTGTATGTCGAGTCTCAATCTTATCAATCTTATACCGCTAACGGTGAGATGCAAGCCCTAGTGAGCGTATTCGGTTGCCTAAGAGTGTCTTCCCCGAGTCTTTGAATAACATGATGGATTCGGATTTGTATTCCATATGCTCTTATCATTATTTATCGTATTGCCTATCTATTCTTATCGTAACTCACATGGATATCTATATATATATATATGCATGAATTCACTTTTGTATTTTCCTTATATGTACGTTTAATGTGATATGGCTGGGAGAACCCGGAGTTACTCCCCACTGACTGTGGCGTTCATGTTTTTCATGAATGAACAGGTTGCATGCATGGATGGCTTTTTGCTTTGACTATTTTGGGTTCGGGTGTGAGCTAGCGGGCGTTGTCCCTGGAAGTTTCACCTCTAGACGATTTTAGCTAGTTTTGCTAAACACTTGTTCTTTGCTAACATTTTAAGAGACCCCGTCTCTTTGTTGTATTTCCGCATTTAGTTGTAATATTTTGACACTCCTCGTTTTATTTAACTTGCATGTATAAAAGTTTTTAAAAATACCTATTTCCGCTATATAATTCACATGCTTGTATGTTTTATATTTCCGCATTCGCGAGGGTTGTCACAGTTGGTATCAGAGCTTTGATCGCTCCCGACGCACACACGTGAACCCTAACTTAAACTACTTGACCTTGAAATAATAAATGAGAGATTGGGTAGAAGTTAAGGACTTTACTTTGTAGTCTATTTGTTTATGCTAATTGATAGGAGTAACTTAATTTGTTTTTGTTTCTTATGAAGATGGTTAGACCCCGATTAGCTGAGAATGTTATGATGGAAGCTCTTACTCAAGTGCTGAAAAATCAGCAAGATGCCGCTCTAGCTAATGCCAACCAAGTCCCCCCTAGAAGGGAGGATAACCATCAAGGTGGCTACGCGTGGGTAGCTGGACAAATAGCGAGAAGTAAGATCGTACCATATGGTGGAGAGCCGGATCCTACGGAGCTATCCGATTGGTTCCGTGAGATGGAGAAACAGTTTGATCTTTACCAAGTCCGAGAAGAGGACAAGGTGAGGATTGCCAAGCACTTTCTGGTGAGGGAAGCCGACAACTGGTGGGCTATCACAAGTGCCACTGCCGTTCTTGAAGAGGACTTTAACTGAGCTTGCTTTAAAGCTCTGGTGGAGGGTAGATTTTATCCTAAAGAGCTTAAACAGCAAAGGCTTAAAGAGTTCATCGATTTTAAGCAAGGCAACCTATCAGCTCAAGAGTTTACTACGGAGTTTAAGAAGCTCGCTCATTTTGCGCCGAGGCTTATCCGTGATGATGAAGATCGAGCTTTCTATTATCGTAACAAGTTGAATGCCGTTCTTCAAAGTAAAGTGAGAAGGGGTACCGCATCCTTTGGAGATCTCTACGATGATGCCTTGTGGGCCGAAAATTCAATGAAGGCTATAAGGGATGAAGCTTTAATGAATAATCCCTCTCCTTCTTATGCTCCTAGGCCAAATGCTTTTGGAAAGAGACCGTTTATTCCGTCTCCTTCAAATTCTTATGCTAGTAAGAGGAGATTCAATCCTCCTTCCAATGCCTATTCAAGGAATCCTGCTCCTTTCATTCCTAGAGCTACTTCAAATGTGGCTCATAAGCCTTATACTCCTCAAGCTCAAACTCAGGGTCGTTTTTGCAACCGGTGTAGACTTCCTCTACACCCCGGTAAATCATGTTTCAACCGACCTTACATTTGCTACTTTTGTCAAAAGGGTGGTCATCGTTACGAGGATTGCCCCGATCGAAAGTTGCCCCCTCCTCCTCCTGCTAAACCTAAGGGTTCCATCTTTGTCATGAGCCGTGCTGAGGCCGACGCTCATCCCGAGATCATTACGGGTATGTTCTCAATTTTAGAGCAACCGTGTCTTATTCTTTTTGATACCGGTGCTTCAATGTCTTTTGTGTCATCGACCTATGCTAGTAAATTATCTATCAAGCCTACATCTAGTGAGGATACTCCCATATCCTTACCCTCCGGAGATATTATCTCTTGTTCTACTCTTTATCTAGATGTACCTATATCTATTTCGGGTTCTATCTTTCCCGCAAATCTCCTTAAATTTCCTCTAGGAGAGTTTGATATTATTTTAGGTATAGATTGGCTAGCTAAGTATCATGCTAGGTTCGAGTGTCGTGATCAAAAGATTTTCTTAAAGAGTCCTTTAGGTGTTAGAATAACCTATAAGGGATATCATCCCCGTAAAGGTGTGTCTTTAATATCCGCTATGAAGTTGGTAAGTATGGTTAGAAAAGGTCGCCAAGCATTCTTGTGTGTTGTGACTTCTTCAAATACCTCTTTGCCAAGTATTGAAGATGTGCCTAATTTTCGAGAGTTCATTGATGTATTTCCTGAAGATTTGCTCGGGATTCCTCCCGAGCGTGATGTTGAATTCTCTATTGATCTTGTTCCTGGTTCTGGTCCAATTGCCAAAGCTCCTTATCGTATGGCCCCGTCTGAATTGAAAGAATTAAGGAAGCAGTTGGATGATATGATTGAAAAGGGCTTTATTCGACCAAGTGCCTCGCCTTGGGGTGCTCCCGTTCTTGTTTGTAGAGATAAGGATGTCTATGAGGTTTTGTATCGATTATCGTGAAATTGAATCGGATTACAATCAGAATAGGTATCCTTTTCCGAGAATTGAAGATTTATTTGATCAATTAAAGGGTCTTCTTTCTAACTTTTTCGAGATTGATTGAGATCTTGGTTATCATCAAATTCGGTTAAGACAGATGTTGATAATCCAAGACCGCTTTCAAGTACAGGTATGGCCATTATGAGATGAGTTCAAGGTAATGCCATTTGGATTGACGAATGCTCCCGCTATCTTTATGGATCAAATGAACCGCACATTTAGTGAGTATCTCGACAAGTGTGTGGTGGTTTTCATTGATGATATTCTTATCTTCTCCAAGTCCGAAGAAGAGCATGCTTTTCATTTGAGGATTATTTTGGGTGTTCTCCGTCGACAAAAGTGGTATGCTAAGTTCTCTAAATGTAAATTTTGGTTACCTAAAGTGTCCTTTCTTGGGCATGTGATTTCGAAAGAAGGTGTAATGGTGGATCCTTCCAAAATTGAGGCCGTTGTTGATTGGAAGAGTCCGACTGATATTAGAGAGATTCGAAGTTTCCTTAGTTTAGCTGGTTATTACCGAAGATTTGTCAAGGATTTCTCTAAGCTTGCTAGACCTATGACTCAGTTATTGAAGAAGGAAACCAATTCCTATGGGAATGAGCTTGTGAAGCAGCGTTTTCATCAAGAGTTAAAGAAGATGTTAAACTATAAACTAACCGCTTCCGGTGTTTGACTTTGGCGCTGACGATGGAGTAGACTTTGATTTCCTATTGTGATGCTTCTAAAATTGATTGGGTTGTTGTGCCTTATGCAGAATAGGAAGGTGTGGCTTATGCTTCAAGGCAATAGAGAGTTTAATGAAGTGAACTATCCTACTCATGATTTTAAATTGGCCGCGTTGTTCATAGCGCTTGAAAGTGTTGAGACACTACCTAATTGGAGTTCATTTGTCGTATCTTCCACCGATCAAAAGAGTTTTGAAGTACATATTTATCAAAAAGAGTTGAATATGAGGCAAAACGATGTTAGAATTGTGAAGCGATTAATGCATTTTGAGTTAGTGTATCATGAAGGGAAGGCTAATGTGTTGGCAGATGCTCTTAGTAGGAAAGCTTCTCATGCTTGAATGCTTTGCCTGTATTACCTGTTGATCTTTGTGCCGATTTTTCGAAGATTGAGTTTTGGAGTTTGTAGAGCGTGGATTTGTTTCTCTTGGTGCTATGATTTGCCGAACCCGTTTTCGCCGTGCAATTATCCCGCTAAAGTCAGTTGATTATCCTTACTACAGTCTAAGCCAGCCAGATTCTTGAGGTAGGTAAGATTTCAAGTTTGATAATGAAGGTGTTCTTCGTTTCCATGGTCGTTTATTTGTTCCTAATGCTCTTAATTTTAGGAAGCGAGTTCTTGATGAAGCTCACCTTTCCCCTTATTCTATTCACCCCGGTGGTGATAAGATGTACAAAGACTTGAAGTTGCAATTTTGGTGGCCGAACTTGAAGGGTGATGTTGTTTCTTATGTTGGAAGATGTTTGACTTGCCAACAATTGAAGATTGAACACAAGAGACCCGGTGGATTGCTACAACCGTTGGATATTCCGCTATGGAAGTGGGAATCTATTTCTATGGATTTTGTTATGGCTTTGCCGAAGACCGTTGGAGGTAAAGATGTCGTTTGGGTTGTTGTTGATCGGTTGACCAAGTGTGCTAGATTTATTCCGATCAAAGAAACTTGGAGTTTGGACCGATTAGCAAAAGCCTATGTGGATGAAATTGTTAGATATCATGGAGTTCCTATGGAGATTATATCCGACCGAGATCCGAGATTTTGTTCGAGATTTTGGAAAGCTTTGCAAGAAGCCATGGGTAGTAAGTTGTTGATGAGTACTGCTTTTCATGCCGCTACGGATGGTCAGACTGAGAGGACTATTCAGACTTTAGAAGATTTGCTTAGGGCTTGTGCTCTTGACTTCCAGTCTAGTTGGGAAAAGAGTTTACCGTTGGTGAAGTTTTCTTACAACAATAGCTATCATGCATCTATCAAGATGGCTCCATATGAAGCTCTTTATGGAAGGAAATTTCGGAGTCCTATATGTTGGAATCAATTGAGTGACAATCGTGATTTAGGCCCCGATGTTCTTGTTGAAACCATTGATAATGTGAAGGTCATTCGTGATAGAATGAAAGCCGCTCAAGACCGTCAAAAGTCTTATGCCGAAATCCGAAGAAGGCCATTAGAATTCGAGGTTGGAGATAAAGTGTTCTTGAAGGTATCTCCAATGAAGGGTGTTAAACGGTTTGGTGTTAAGGGTAAATTGAGCCCGAAATACATTGGACCCTTTGATATTGTGAAAAGGATTGGTGCCGTTGCTTATAAGTTGGATTTGCCGCCGAATTTGGCTAAGGTTCATGATGTATTCCATGTTTCTCAATTGAGAAAGTATGTTAGTGATCCAGGCCATGTATTTCAAAAGGAATTGCCCGAGCTTGAACCGAATCTATCCTTTGAAGAGAAGCCGATCCGTATCTTAGATCGTAAGCATACGAAGTTGAGAAGTAAAGTGGTTCCTTTGGTGAAAATCTTGTGGAGAAGTGCTAATGTCGAAGAAGAGACTTGGGAAACCGAAACTTCTATGCGTCGTAAATATCCGAGTCTTTTCGAGTAAGGTAATTTTTATTTTCCTCAAGTTTCGAGGGCGAAACTTTTTAAAAGGTGGGGTGATTGTAACACCCGGAAATGTACCCTATTTTTCTAGTAGAAATATTTTACGAAATCGTTTCAGCAAATTTAAGTTTTAATTTGGAATTTAATGTTTCGAGTCGAATTTAGAATTTCCGAGTTCGTATTTGGAATTTCTGCGAGATTCCATGAGAATCCCGTCTCAAGGCGAGTTTGACTTTTTGTTGACTTTTCTCCTACACAACTCACACTACCTCTTTAACCTAATATTCATTCACACAAACACAAAATCCTTTCTTCCTCCTTAAGAAACCTTGCCTCCCTCTTTGATTTCGAACTTTGAATCATCATAACTCCTTCGTTCTTTGATAGAATTCACGTAAGTTCGTCTCATTCTTCTCCCCTTACCTTCCTCTATCCGTATTGATATTAAAATCATCGTCTTTCTCGCTTTTCAAATTTCTCGTCTTTCTCAAGATGAATTTCATTCATCTTTTATGATCTATATGTAGTTGGTGACCTCCAAGATCCCGACAAAGACTATTACCTTATTGAAGAGGAGCTTGACGATTAGTAGAGACGCTTAAAGGTAACGGTGAAGGGTTACTCGGTATCATTTACGTGTTTTACATGCTTTATATGCTAGGAATCGTATTTAGAATACGATTAGAAGCTTAGGAATCATGTTATGATTAATGAATGTTGTTATATGATGAATGTTGATGATGTATATTGATGTTGATGATTATTTGAAGTATATATGAGAATTGAAATGAATTGGTTAAGTGAAAGAGGCTCTCGGGTGAACTGGTGTTCCCTGCCGGTCGACCGGCCGCCGGTCTGCCAACCGGCTGGGAACACATCAGTAACAATCTTGAAATTTTGGGAATTTTAGTATAGGGGAGTTCTGAGCCGGTCAACCGGCCGCCGGTCCACCGACCGGCCTGGACCACTTTTCTCTGTTTTCTATGATTTTTGGTTTTTGCCTTGTGTTCTGAGCCGGCCCACCGGCCGCCTCCCTCCTGACCGGCCTGGAACACGGCTGTATTGTTTTCCTATAATTTCTAAAACTCGTAATTTATAATAGTTCGCTGAATCCGGTTAGCGTATAATTTTAAGTAGAGTCTTATAATATTCATGTTTTGGATATATGATATTTTCCTTCGCTTGTATCACATGTTTTGTGACGGTTGTTGCTATGTCCCACTTTGAGTCGGTGTTTACAAATGATACGGTTTGAGCACTATTTTGTCTTGTGCTTTGTACTCTCATTCCCTTGGCTACCTTCCCGTTCGTAAGGCTGGAATGTCGGAACGGAGAGGGATCCTACTGCTTAAATGCATGTGTTAGTGGGCATACGACGACGTGGTTGGGAGTTGAACGCTATGCGTTGATCGACCCGGCCGTCAAATGTGGTGTACTTGCGAGGTGGTGTTATTTGCATGTAGCGTACCGCTTGTTATGAGGCTTGAGCTCTTTTCCGCCTCTTTCGTGAATTGATCTACCGAATTGGGGGTACTCGGCGTCTAGTGTAAGACCGAGTCTTGGATGCGAAACGTTTATCGCATGTCGAACCGGAATGTGATTTCGGGATTTGGCCAGATTAGGATAGGACCGGGTACTTTATTATCGTCGTTCTACCAGGAGGAAATTAGTCTTACCATATAAGAAATGTTGATCGTGTATGAGTTCAGGGAAATGTGATCCCGTGGATGCCTGTTAATCATACTTGCCATGTACACGATGCTAGTGCGTTTCATTTACCGTGAGAGTTGGCGTCTTGTGTCGTCTTTGAATGCGTGATTTCATGATCTTGTTCATGGTCATTGCATGATTGGACACCGTCAATGTCTTGGTTCGTGAATGGATGATAATATGTTGGATTTAATGTGATCATCGCATGACTTGACTTGGTTTGTATGTCGAGTCTCAATCTTATCAATCTTATACCGCTAACGGTGAGATGCAAGCCCTAGTGAGCGTATTCGGTTGCCTAAGAGTGTCTTCCCCGAGTATTTGAATAACATGATGGATTCGGATTTGTATTCCATATGCTCTTATCATTATTTATCGTATTGCCTATCTATTCTTATCGTAACTCACATGGATATCTATATATATATACATGAATTCACTTTTGTATTTTCCTTATATGTACGTTTAATGTGATATGGCTGGGAGAACCCGGAGTTACTCCCCACTGACTGTGGCATTCATGTTTTTCATGAATGAACAGGTTGCATGCATGGATGGCTTTTTGGCTATGATATTTTGGGGTTCGGGTGTGAGCTAGCGGGCGTTGTCCCTGGAAGTTTTCACCTCTAGACGATATTAGCTAGTATTGCTAAACACTTGTTCTTTGCTAACATTTTAAGAGACCCCATCTCTTTGTTGTATTTCCGCATTTAGTTTGTAATATTTGACACTCCTCGTTTTATTTAACTTGCATGTATAAAAGTTTTTAAAACTACCTACTTCCGCAATATAATTCACATGCTTGTTTGTTTTATATTTCCGCATTCGCGAGGGTTGTCACACTTACGCGTTGTCATTAGTGGTATGACATTGACTGCGGAGCCATCATCTAACAAAGTCATTGGTACGTTCTTCTTTAGGCACATGATTGTGATATATAGGGTGAGATTATGAATGGCACCAAAAGGAGGTGAATCCTCATCTGAGAAAGTAACTGGGTTACTTAACTTAACTGAGTCTTGGAGGACCAAGTTGACCACGTTGTCAGGTGTAGAGTCATGCGCTACATTTAGTTTTGCCAATGCTTGTAATAAAGTTTGGCGATGGGGAAATGAGCTCGCAACTAACTGCCAGACTGAAAGATCAGCCTTTGTCTTCTGCAGTTGTTTTAGTAGATGGTCAGTAGATGCATCTTCGCTATCATTTGAGGTGACGACGTTGGTGTTAGTAAATGGACCATTAATGGTAGGACCATTCTGAGAGACACCTTGATAGGGACGCCCTGATCGAGTAAGGTAGTTTATGTCTTGGTCTTCACTAGCCCTGATTATATCTTCATTGTCTGTGGTTTGATTAGGTTTCGTGAGGTATTCATCCTCGTCGTCATCGGCCCATATCCCGTTGACGGTATTGAGTTCTCTTAGTCTAATGATTCCGGCTTCCAAAGCGATTATTCGCTCGACTAGATCATCACATGTGGTGATCACCTTTTTCATTGTAGACTCTTGAGATAGAATTGGAACTTGGGGTACACTTTCTTGGGGCGTGGCGTCTGGAATGCGTAGAGATGCTACGGTGATTTCAAGTTCCGAAACTTGCCTACCCACACTCTTAGCCCATGCGATGAAGTCATTGATGGTAGGAGAAATGGTGGAATATCCTTCTAACATGTGAATCTCGTCTTCGATTGGGGAAATGAGGTGTGAACAATCCAAGGTGGATTCTTCATCTGTAATCATCAGAACTCCAAGAGGATTCTGAGTATTATTAGGCTTCCCTACAGAAGGTATGGGTAGACGACCATCTTCAATCATATCTTGAAGAGCGTGCTTTAATTTGAAACATGTCTATGTATCATGCCCTTTGCCCCCTATGATATTCGCAGTAGGCGTTCTCATCCCATAACCTAGTTTTATTTTCCGGATCAGGTGTAGGTCCTATGGGTTGGAGTTTGCCTTGTTGTGTAAACCTTTTCAAGGTATTGGAATATGTATCACCGATGCTTATGAACTTCCTTTGTGGGTTGTTCTTTTTGGATGGTTCAACAAGATTGACTTCATCGGTTTAGTTAGTAGGGCCGTAAGAACGACTTGTTGTGCCTTGGTATCCGCGACCTATCGTTTTGGACAAGAGCCCGTTCAGATGTTGTCTTCGATTCTTGTTCCTAGCACCTTTAAATCTTTAAAAGACTTTATGTTTTGGTACCTAAGATGGTTTGCATAAATAGGTCTCAAATTGTCCACGAACTTTTCCACAAGAGTGGCTTCGTCTGGACGTTCAACCATTTGTGTGCTAGTCTTCCTCCACCTACTTAGGAAGTCGGGTAAACCTTCTTTTTCATTTTGGGTATGAACCTCTAGAGTACGCATATTGACTTGGATTTCAGCATTGTCTGCGTACTGTTTGGCGAACTCAATCGCGTCATCATCCCAGGTTGCAATTTTCTTGTATTCTAGAGAATAGAACCATTGCTTAGGAATGGTGTCGAGAGATGAAGGAAATATCCTTAGGAACATCTTCGGTTTGATGCCTTTGATAGACATGTAATCTTTGAAAGCACGAATATGATTCAAGGGGTTCTCATATCCCTTGAATTTTGGGAAGTCGGTCATGTTGAAGTTGGTTGGCAATTGGGCATTTACCGCTTCATATTTGCGATTATTCTCCTTGTAGATGTCATCTCCCTTAAGGTACATTAGTTGCTCCTCCAAGTATTGGAGTCGCTTTTCAGCTTCCGTAAGAACTGGTGGGGGATTGACTTCTGGTTGTCCCATGATGGGTGGAATGTTGTCATGTACACTAAGGTCAGGAATGTCTGCAGGAGGCAACCTAGTTTCTACGGCAATAATTCGGCCTTCAATGGCATTGAGGCGGGCATAAGCTTGGTCTTGACTCGTTTGGAGACGGATGAGCGCAGCTAGGATTAGATCATTACCATTTTGCTCGGTTTGATGAACACTTACTTGACTACTTCCAGGCATCTTGGAAACTGAGGTAAGAGACCGAAGACGGATCAAAACGCAATAGGCCATTCTAGCACACGTACTAAAAAAGACTCGACTTGTGAAGTGGGAGTGTGCCACTGTGTTTAAGTGAGTTTTTAAAATGACTAGTTTTGAAATGTTTGTCCTAGGCAACCGTAGTGTGGTTGTATGAGTGTTGACTCGAAATGGAGAAATGATTTTGACTAGACACTTGGACAAAGTTTCGACTCATTTTGCACTATTTTAGGCCACCTTTGAAAAATGCTTTACAGTTTTAAAAAGGATTTTGTTTTGAAAAGTTCGTCATGGTTTTATTTGAAATGGTGATCATGTATAGGTTATACACATTTATACATGCATTATAACGTTATGCTAAGTGCATTTAAAATGGTTTTGGCTTTAAAGGTGGGTTGCCATACTAAGCAATCAAATCCAGGGTCTGTGGAGAGGTCCGTGCCAAACATGAGTAAGGTCGTTTCCTAGTCCATTTCCTCGAGTAGTGAAAGCTCTTGATACTAACATGAGTATGTATCGTGGTATGGTTGACGTCAATCGCTATCCATCCTTGGGTCCAGATAAGAATTTGGACCGTCCAGACAGGACTATTGGTCGAAATGGGTTGGGTTGAGCCTAGGAAGGCCAAATAAAACGACCTAAGAAGGTCGAGTAATGAAAATCGACAACTGTCTCGTACAAACTATTCCGTAACCTTGTTCAAGTTTCACCCTCGGTAACACGTAAGTGTATTTTCCCCAGCGGAGTCGCCAAACTGTGGTACACGGCGGAACCACGGAACAAGCGTAGTGATACGCATTTTGTGGAGTCGCCACCAATTTTTATGGGAAATTGGAACCGTTCGAATACTTTATCCCATGTCAAGATACAAAGTAATGACATGAACACTAAGCACTCGTTACCCTTAGCATTCTATATCTAGAATGACTCTCGTGGATGCCAATGAACACGGATGTTCACAGAGATCTGGAGTAAGGGGTGAGGGTACGTATTAGGAAGCTCTTTAATCGAACACCTAATCTCGCCCGCCTCGATAGCGGCCTCTAATAATGATTATGGAAATCTTTCGTATTTGATATGTTATCGATTGTATACATGCAATGCAACATCCAACGTTTTGATCCTAGCATGTGAGTTAGACTATGTCGTTGAACACGTAATTAGCAATCAATTATGTCGAAATTGGGACTTAGAATTAATTACATACGAAAGACAAATAAATCATACAAATAAATCATACAATTACAATGACTAAATGAGATTACAACTGATTATAAAGCTTACAATGATTACGGGATCTACGTCAGAAATATACTCAAAAACGGAGATTTGAAGGAAAGGAAAGAATTTGAAAAGTTAACTAAAAGACGGATTAGCAGTAATATTAGAGTTAATAGTTGATTAAATACGTAATTAAACTACGTCAAAGCGATACAGGAAGTTCAGAGACAGAAAACAACCCAGAAGAAGCGCAACAACAAATGCGTCCTTTGGAAGAGGCGCGGCACCTGTTGCGTCTGTTCTCGAGTTGGCTTCTGGCTTTGAAGCCAGAATCGCAATCAGTTAATGTTCGTTTGTGTATTTATGGTTTAATTGACTCGAGTAAAAGTAATTTAATATATTAATTACTACAATTTATCAATTACTACAATTTATCAATAACGAATCTTATAAGACTGATATGCATAAATCGAATCTCTAAAACCCGAATTTGATTCAAAGACAAAAACCCGCTAATATTGGATTATTAGGGATCTATGACAAGATAAAACGATTATAAAAGATTAATAAAAAAGGAATAAAATAAGAAAAGGAAAACAAAAGACGTAGAAACCAGAGGAAGAACAAGAAGAGCAGGTGCTGCGACTTTTCGAAGAGGCGCATATGCTTCTATGTTTCTTCTCGACGTCTGATTACTACTAAAAAATGTTTTCTTAAAAGGTTTTCGATTAAAAACGGTTTTGAACTTAATTCTGACGTGAATCTTACATTAAATGAATAAATAAATAATACAAAATAAAGAGACTGGATTTACACCCTCAGACTTACATGTTGACGAAACAAGATTGACTAAGTTAAAGTTTAGCGATAGCTCGACTCGAATGTATGCAGAAAGTGCCCTTGTTAAAGGACTAAGATTAATTGATTAAGTTGATTAAGGTGTAGTTGGTCAAATTGGTCGGTCAATGCAAAACGTGACGGGTACCCACAAGGATATGAGCTTACGTGGTCGATTGATCAAGCACGTAGATGTCGATAGCTTAGAGCAAGGTCTAGAATGCAAAGAGAGAAGAGAATGGTCGGAACACTCGCATGTCTTAAAAGTGAGAACGAAGCTCTCCTTTTACAGCCAAAAATGTGAAAGAGTTCAAGAACAACTCAAACTTTGGAAATAACAGACTGGGGAAGAGGCGCAGAAGGACTGCGATCCTTCGAAGAGGCGCAACACCTTCTGCGTCATTTCCCCAAGGGTTTCCTACCACGAAAGAAAGATTCCCACGCTTCTATTACGGAATTGTAGTTGATCTACACTTCCCTTTTAAAAGATAATACGAAATAATTTTATAAAAAAGATAGAATTTGAAATATATAATAAAATAATCAGAATGTTCCACGCCTTCCGACTCGTAGTTTTAAAACGGTTTATAGAAAAATGAAGCGGTTTTCGACCCGGAGTCCAAATAAACTCTAATGACTGTCAAAACGACCGTACCGGCGCGTAGATGACGACCAAGGGGTAGACACAAGTGTTTGAGCTATCACTTAACGATAACATTACGAATTATCATAAATCGTTTCACGTACCAAACATGCGGCCCAATAATCACTGGGTGGTTAGCGGAAGGTGTAGAACTAATGTATCTACAATATCTGGTGCCATCAAGTAGCGCACCCCGACGCCATCAAGTAGTGCATCGAACCACCTATCGTGGTGCCATCAACTAGCACATCGTCGTGTCCAGGCTACGCCATAAACACAATGTGTCCTACCACAACAGGTCACCCCTGACCCAGGTCATAACCACGTGCATTGTCTCCTCCATGGCGAGAACCATGAGGAGCAACCCAAAGAATTTATGAGCCGTTTTCCCGCAACCGTTCCATATAAAACCATCCCCAGACACCATAATATCACAAACACAATCGTCACACCTGAACTTCAATGAGCACGTGACAATCTTATCACAATACAAATCAATCAATCATATACATATCAACTGTGTGTGATAACCTACCTTTTAGCATTCCAAGCATAAGCATCACAAAATAGCAATTCAATCACATGAGTCCTCATCAACGACAATCCAAATGGGGGATAAACCCAAAGCATAGAGAAATGAAACTAGAACTCTCTTCATCACACAAATCAACCTACTATAATAGTAATAATAGCAATTACAACTAATTCTATCAATAATAATCCTAATACATATAATCTATCTTAAAATCAACACTAATTACTAATGCTATAATAAAATCCTTCAAACTACTAGACAAAACCCCAAGAAAATTGAGGAACCATAGGTTGAGAAAGAGGAGGTGCTTACCAAAGGAAACAGAGGAATCTATGGGAACAATCCAACTCGAGAGAATCATCAATAAAGTGATCAAGGATAGGTTTAGAGGATTCGGAAAAGTGATTAGTGCTAGGTTATGAAATGTCTAGAGAGAGGTTAGGTAAGCAAAGATAGGGATAAGACTTATTAGGATAGGATTTATCTTACTATAACCCGTTGCTCAAGAAATAAAAAAAGATTGTGAAATAGTTGAAACCTGCGGTTACTCAGTCGAGTACAAGGATTTACTCAACTGAGTACAAGGACACTCAGTCGAGTGACACTGAAGAACTGACAAAGCAACCCAACCGGTGACTCAAATCAATCGAGTCACCTCAAGCTCGACCGAGTACTACTCTAAACTTATCAACAAAAAGATTTAAGATGAACAATCTCTTGCTAGTTCTACCAATCTACTCCTTAGATGAAGAGATGATAGCTAGGATTTTGAGATGGGGTTAGGAGGCATGTATCTGATTATGATAGTTTTTTTTTTCCTTTTTTTGATAAGGTAATAAAACTAGATTGATCCTCGGGTATAGGACCAACCTAATTCATCCTTTCGGATGAGCGAGGTAAGTTGTGGCCATTGACTTTCAAACCACCTCGAAAGAGTTGGACAAGAATGTCCAATAGAGGCCATAAAGTCGGCGACTTTGTTGGCCTCCCGAAAGCAATGTTGAACTATCACTTCCTCAAAGAAATGAGATTATGATAGTTTATGGTTGTCTTTATACAAACCTCAAAATCCAAGGATAAGATTAAAAGAAAACCGAACCAAAACACGCAGCGGACCAGTGCGACTCGATCAAGTCTCATGGCACATCCATTTGGTTGAGTGTCACCCACTCAGCCGAGTCCTACTTCAACTCGAACCGAGTGGCCCAAAACTATAATATTCCATGTGTGGGGTACCCCCTTGAGGAGTTCCATTGAGAGCGTTAAATGACTAGTGCTTAAGGGGATTAAAAGTACTACTCATATCGAGAAAGTTCACTTTCTTTTCTAATTATTCATACAAAAGAACTCCATAGTTAAGCGTACTTGGTTGAGAGTAGTCTTAGGATGGACGATCTCCTCGGAAGGTACCTAGGATGCACATGAGTGAGGACAAAATGCGCTGGAAAGGACACATGTTGATATGTGGTTCATGTACAAAGCCTGGCGAGCTACCGTGAGTGACCGATCCGATTCAGGGTTTGGGTCGGGGTGCTGTAAAAACAAACAAAGCGTTAAATCCGCTACTCTGATTCACTTGGTCGAGTATCACTAAGTGACTCGACCGAGTCTCACCTACTCGGTCGAGTATCACTAAGTGACTCGACCGAGTCTCACCTACTCGGTTGAGTACTGGCCTCGTACTCCGCCGAGTCTTCTAATAAATACAGAAGATTTTATATAGTGAGACAATTTACTCTAAGTAGATGACGAAGAAAGTAACGGCAAAATTCATAGTTGTAGGGGTAATTTGCTTATAAAAAAACATGTTTTTGGGAAAAAAATTCAAAGATGACGGAATATTCTTCTTTATTTTTATTTTTTTTTTATCTAAGAATAAAATTGGTAATAAACTTTAAAGAAATAACATTTTAAGGAGTAACTTTCAAATTTTTCTTAAATGCAAGTAAGCTTGAAAAAATAGTACCCGACATATAAAAAGAGTAATTGATAATTTACTATTATTTTTAAGGTGTTGAAGTGAAGGTCTTGTCGCGAGAATTTGTAAAAAAGACTAATGTAATTAAATAAGAAGAACAAAGATATTAGATGACTCTCCTCCATACTATTCAAGCCTTGTGGATATGGTCAAATTCACGGTGGAATTAGGTGTTTCGGAAAAGAAATTTTATGTAATGGTTTAATTTTGTGTTTGATATTCGGCTTACTCCATATTAGTCTAGTAATTATCGATATTCGAGCTACTAAAAACTTACTTGATCCATACATATAAATCTCATCATAAAACCCTAAATTTTAGCGAATAACACTCGATAGATTCTAGCCGAAGGTTAAATCGATAACAGATAAAAATCTTATTTATCCCATCGCCCTAATCAAACAAAATTGGCATGACCTATGATTCAATAATAATTAGCTAAATAATAATCAAAATAGAAGTTTTCTTAATTACTTTCACTTAAAACTAAAGTGAATATACGTGAGAATGTGACATTAGTTTCACCATGAAATTACCGATCCAAACTCGTAAACACTGGATAAAATATGTTGGTAACCTGACTCAATTGTAACCTTAACTAGACTCGACAATGAATCGGGGCGTGTTCGTGTCACATTAAAGAGGTCACGAGTCCTTCAACCCAAACCCGACCCTATTAAATATCGTTTCGTGTTCGTGTCGACCTATTTACATAAATGAGTCATAAACCTTAACCCAAATCAGTTAATTTCGTGTCGGGTTCGTTGTGTTTTCGAGTCATGTTACTCTTTGCCAACTCTAGCTCAACTAAATCTAATAACACCCTCACCTAATAATATGACACCATAAATTCATAATTGACCTATTGACCCCACCCGATCTATCGTGAACCATAACCAACCACAGTAATTCCCTATTTGGTCGATTTTTACTGGGGTGTCACTTTCTTACCATCTTAATCAAAGCATAGCCCTAAACTGAAGTAAAACAAACCTATGGAGTAAGACTTGGAAATGAAAGTTAGTTGCTGACCTTGTTGTTGCATCTGTACATCTCTTATCTAATGGATTACTAGTGAAAGTAAAACAATTTCTCATTATCTTCAAACCCTTTACACTTCATTTCACCTGAACTGTGAACAAATTTCAGTCACTTTACCATCAACTTGTGCAAAAACTCAGAGGTTTAAGAAGGGTTTTATGAATCCACATAACTTATGATTTACCACCATACAATACAACTCAGGTTTGAATATCATCTTCCCATTTTTTTTCTATCTCCTTTTATTCTCTAATAATTCCCCAATTAATTCCCTTTATATCAAACCAACCAATTTGATGTCCAGTAGTTGTATTCCCTTTTTAGCCCCTGCAGTTAATTCCCACAAATTGAACCCTAATTTCCCAATTCATTTATCAAGATTCAAACTTTCATTCAACCACGTTCATAATTCATCAGTTATGTGGAGAAACTTTGCTAAACAAGCTTTTTTGAGGTCTCATATGGTATCTTTTCGACGTTACGGCTTTATAGGGGTATCTCAAGATTTAGTAGTTAGTGATAAGTTAAAGTTTAGGCCATTTGAGATTAGTAATTGCAAAAATCTCAACTTTCCTGAGATGGGTTTTTGTAGAAAGGGTGGTTCTTTGTTGAAGGAAGAGTTTGGGGAGAGACCCATTTCAGGGTCTTTGAGCAATCAAGCTAATTTGAATGGTTTGTGCCCTAAAGGGTATGCTAGTGTGGCTGAGGTTGAGTTAAACTCGTCCGAAGATTACGGCGATGATTTTTCAGTTGTTAATGAGATTCAGGAATTGGTGGAAGAGATGAGGAGGGAGGAGAAGAGGGCGAAATGGCGTGAGGTGCGCCAAAAGAAGCCAAAATCAGTGGCAGGAATGTCACCCTATAAGTATCAGACCCTTAGAAATAGGCAGATTAAGCTTGAGACCGAGTCGTGGCAACAAGCTGCAAATGAGTATAGGGAGCTGTTAGCTGATATGTGTAAGCATAGCTTGGCTCCTAATTTGCCGTATGTGAAGTCATTGTTTCTTGGATGGTTTGAGCCTCTGAGAGATAGCATTATGGAGGATCAAGAATTATTCAGGCGAGGGAAGTCAAGAGCTGCTTTTGGGCCGTATTTTGATCTGTTGCCTGCTGACATGATGGCTATTATAACTATGCATAAGTTGATGGGTCTGTTGATGACTGGAACTGGATATGGAAATGCTAAGGTTGTGCATGTTGCGTGTGCCATAGGCGAAGCTATTGAACAAGAAGTGAGTGTCCTTGTTTGTTTGATTTTTTTTCATGCTTTATCGTCTAACCTTGTTTTCGACCTTGTTCTCATGTGGGAATTCGAAGGGAGAGGGAAAGGGAGGGGAGGAAAATATAGAGCCATGGAAATGCTAAGGTAGTTTGTATCGTTTTGATAGTAAATTAGGTAGGAGGGGGAGAAGGGAAAATAAATGAATGGATATTTTTTTCATTTGTACTTCATGGAAGCTAAATAATGTCCTTTCAACCGATGAAAGACTTGGAAAGAAGACGATCCCTTCCGGTCTCCCCGCATGTACCCTCCCCCTCTCCTCATTATGTATCCAAGCAGAGGCTTATGGTGATCTACCTTAGTGAAAGTTTGATTTGATGCATACTTAACATGCTGCACATACAGGTGAGAATACACCGATTCTTAGAGAAAACAAAGAAGAAAAAAGGTGATCAGGTTGGAAATGCTGATGATGGTGGCGCTGATGATGTGCTTTTAAAGCAACAACTGTTGAGAAAAAATGTAGATAGCTTGATTAAGAAGCAAAAGAGACGACAAGCTCTAAAGATAGTTACTTCAAACAATGAGTTGAAACCTTGGGGTACAGAAGCAAGGGCTAAGGTTGGTCTCTGTTTCCTGATCATATCCATGAATTGAATGCATTTTGGCTGATATCGTAACATTTCTGTCATTTTGCAGGTTGGGAGCAGGTTGATTGAGTTGCTGATCAAAACTGCCTTTATACAACCTCCTGCTAGTCAGTCAGCTGAAGATTTCCCTAATATTAGACCTGCATTTGTGCATTCATTGAAAAATGTTGGTCCTGACAACAAGTTACGATCCATCTCTCTACAACATAAAATGATGTACTTTTGTTCATATGTAAATGACATACATTAATGGTTGGTTTGGTTTGATATGAATAGGAAAACCAGCCGGAGATACGGAGTAATAGAATGTGACCCTGAAGTAATCAAAGGTTTAGAGAAAACTGTAAGTCACAAATCCCTTTTAGTGTTTTAGTCCATTCATGCAAAAACCTACGCATTTTTAATTAATAGTTGGTGGATTCCCGTGTCTGATTAAATGGCAGGCTCATTGATTATCTTGATGAATTTGGGCCTCTCTCTTACCTATGATCATCTTTTGTTGCTTTTGCAGCCTAGGCACATGGTAATCCCGTATATGCCAATGCTGGTGCCACCAGAAAAGTGGACAGGGTACGAGATTAAGGGTCATAATTTTATTGTTCACTCCTAGTAAAAATTCTGGACCTGTGTGTCCTGCTGTACTCTTGCTAAAATGCTGTAAAATACAGTTTGAATCCATGAGCCCACTTTGAATGTTTGTATATAGCAATTCCTACTTTTCGAATTTTTTTCCGATTCTAAGGGTTAAAACTGCTCAAACACACACCCAATAACCAAGCTGTTGTATTTTTTTCCCAGTTATGACAAAGGTGCATACTTGGTTTTGCGATCATTTGTCATGCGAACTCATGGATCTAAACACCAACGTGAAGCAGTCAAAAGAGCCCCTGATAAGCAGCTGGAAATGGTTTATGAGGTTAGAATATTATCATTATCATTTATGAAGAAGAGACTATAATTAGTTTCAGCTACGACATTGAATTTTAATTAAGTTTTTGTAGGCATTGGATACTCTTGGAAACACAAAATGGAGGGTAAATACCAAGGTTCTCAGTATAGTGGATAGGATATGGGCTACTGGAGGACGGTTAGCTGACTTGGTTGATCGTGATGATGTGAGTGATTAATAAATTACTTTGTTTGAGTTGTGACATTTATAAGCTTTAATGATACCGTTTCATTAACAGTAAAAATGCCGTCCATTTGACAACATTCTTCTTCTTTGTTTGTTCCTTTCTGTTGAATTTTTTCTTTAATGCAGGTACCTTTGCCAGAAAAACCAGAGACAGAAGAGGAATCTGAGCTTAAGAAATGGAAATGGAAGGTCAGATCAGTGAAGAAAGAGAATCGAGAACGACATTCTCAGCGGTGTGATGTAGAACTCAAACTTGAGGTTGGTCATACAGAATGCATCCTTTTTACATGCATGAAACAGTAGCCTTGATTCTATCATTCTTATCTCAAAATATTTTATTAGGTTGCTCGAAAAATGAAGGATGAAGAAGGCTTCTTTTACCCTCATAATGTCGACTTTCGTGGCCGAGCATACCCCATGCATCCTTACTTGAATCACCTGGGCTCTGATATGTGTCGAGGTATGCTAGAGTTTGCTGAGGGGCGTCCTCTTGGAAAATCAGGATTGCGTTGGCTAAAAATTCACTTGGCTAATTTATATGCTGGCGGTGTTGACAAATTGTCTCTTGAGGGACGAATATCATTTACTGATAATCATTTGGATGATGTGCTTGACTCTGCAAATAAGCCACTAGACGGAAGGCGTTGGTGGTTAAAAGCTGAAGATCCTCTTCAGTGTTTGGCCGTCTGCATCGATCTGGCTGAAGCTTTGAGAAGTCCGTCACCTGAAGCATATATTTCACATATTCCAGTTCATCAGGTGAACCATTGACCAACCTTTAGGATTTAATGTTTGTTTTAAATGGTTTGATGTGGAAAATAATACTGGGTCACAGGGCGTCCAAATTACTGGATGGTCGTCGGAACTGATATCTTTAATTACGTTATGCTGGTACCGTGTATATCTTTTATCTTCTGATAAAAAGCTCCGCGCCCTGGTTAAACATTCGATTAACAAGTCATATATACCAGTTTGATGATGTAGCAAACTGTAATTTTACAAAATTTGATGGTTGAATGTACGTTGTCGAGGGTTAAGGCTGCATACTTATTTACCCCTTTCCTCCCTTTACCCTGCCTAGGTGGAGAGGTATTGGGTTAATACTGATGTTATTGAAAGGGAAAGGGGTACATATAGAAGGCTGATTGAGTGTAAAATAGCCTTTAATCTCTGCATCTCTAATGTATCCAAAGGAACTGAGAATCATATGAACTCACTCCTGTTTGAGTTGTGATTGTTTCTGATGATCGGCTAAGTTCTTTTAATCACATTTTTCATCATCAATGGAATTTGCTACTGCTACTGCAAATGAGATGAGCTTGTTACCTACTTGAAAGATTTCTTTCAAACTTCGCACTTCAAGTTCAACTGTCTAAGTTTAGGTCCTTTGTTAAAGTCTTTCAGGAAAATTGTGTGCGTGTGAAATATTGTTGATACGCAACAAGCTACAAACCTCGTAAACTGTGAAAGTGTAATTGGGGATAATAATATAATATGATTTTCCCAGGTCATTTAAGGTAAAATGACCCTCTTTTATTAACAATCATGAGTTAGCAACCACTGTACTGCTTTAGTGAACCTTGCATTTCCTTTCTCGCTTGCCTATTTTGTCCATCTTGAACACCCTTGAGTCAAAATCTATTAGTGGGTCCAAAGGAGACTATCTAAGAGAATGCATCGTACAGAGGAAAATTCATTTTGTGCTGATGCCCATCATCGAAGTATAACTACTCTTTTTTTTAACGATTCATACCTATTTTATTTACTATTGCTACTTCGTAGTCGGCGTGTCTTACGGTAACTCCCTTCTAAAATCATCTTTATCAGGTGCATGCCATATTTTTTAGTTGGCATAATCATTTATTAATTATGTCATTAATAGTTTTCATCGACTTCAGAAGTTTGATGTAAAAGCTTTTTGACTGATGCAACAGGATGGTTCATGCAATGGCTTACAACACTATGCTGCTCTCGGGAGGGATAAGGTATTTTTTCGCATGTCCTAAATTTTGATATGGTATTGTGTAGTGGCATGGTGCTTGTCATCTTATCATATCGAGGAAGAAGTTCTGGTATCCTTCCCAAGAATTTGGAGTATTACCAATTGTCTCTGCTGTGGACCACACTTTTTGGCTGTATTTCGACCATTGGACCTATAACACCGTGCCAATACATAAGTTAAAGTTGTGGGAAAAACTACATTTTTGCTGAATTTATAATATTTTCTATATGCTATGCCTGTTAGCAATGGTATCCTTTTGTTTCTGTATAGAAAAATGATTGTTTTGCCAAAGAATTAAAAGTGCATAAGAGGACAGTAACCTAACTAACCTCTGTTGCAGCGACTTACAATCTAGGTAGTACCAAAACGGACACGGATACGGACACAACACGGACACATGACACTACATCCCGTAAAATTTAGGACACAGGACACGTTATTTAAATTTAATAAAATATACTCCCTCCAATTTAGGGTGATGTTTCCTTTTCTTTTGGGCACAATGATTAAGGAAATGAATTTGGACCACACAAAACACACTACCCCACATGAAATTAAATTTGGACCATACAAAAGCTTTCAAATAAGGAAAGAGGGAACATCACCACACTTAGCTAAAAATGGAAATAAGGAACAAAACCCTCAATTGGAGGGAGTATATTTTATAGTTATATATAATGTACGATTTTATTTTTATAAATGTATTTGATATTAAATTTAAATAATTGAAGGTACAATTTAACTCCTTTGACCATAACTCATCCTCATTTCCCACCCAAACTCATCTTCTAATCAATCTCTTTTAGTCTTTCGACCTCATTCCTCGTTTATAGGTATCGATACGTTTAGGTGTATGTCCAACGAGTGTCGGTGTCGGACACGGTGTCGGACATGGGACGACTGGTTAAGAGGAGTGTCCGTGCTACATAACTTACAATGAGGTCTTTTCATAAAAATCAATGGCATCAATTGTTTAAGAAGCACGAACCCTTAAGAGAGCCATATAACCGTGATTGCTAAAAGTGTTGACTATTATGTTTGATTTGTGTGGAGAAATTTATGAATTGATATAGCCCAAAGGCAATAACTTTCTGCATTCGAGGGCAATGCTGCGAATATTGAATCCTCCCCTCTCAAAGTATCATTTGATCACCACTCTTGGTGGGAAACTGGTGCCTTTTGTGCCTGGGTTGACGGTTTTGTTTGGTTACATTACTCTTCTGAATTTCAATGATGCAAGTTTTAGGCAGAGTAGCCAAATTTGCCTTGGATGAGTTCATTAGTAGTTATGTAAATGGCAAGTGAATCATCTATAAGCTGAGGGAAAGCTACCAGAAGGCTTAGTGGGGTTTTGGTGGTAGAGTAATTTTTTCCTTCTCATGCATGTTTTTTCATTCAGCTGGGAGCTGCTGCTGTGAACCTTGTTGCAGGTGAAAAACCTGCAGATGTTTACACGGGCATCGCCGAAAGGTTAGATCACTTTTACTTCTCACGCTTAGTTATGTGGTTTCTGGTTGGCTGATTAAACTAATGTGTAGTTAAGAATACGATTCCAAATGCTTGGTGCAGGGTTCTAGCTATCATGAAACATGATGCAGAAAAGGATCCTGAAGAATTCGCTGATGCATTACATGCTAGGCGATTGGTCAATCAGGTTTCTGGCGTCAGAAATAGCTATATATTTTTCAAGTTATTTATTAATATCGTTAATTTAACAAGAATGACAATGGCTAGCCACATTCGGTAGCTTTTTTTGGCTGCAATTTTACCTAATGAGGCCATATGTTTAATGCAAATTGCAAAATATAGGTCGATAGGAAATTGGTCAAGCAGACAGTCATGACATCAGTATATGGTGTCACTTACATTGGTGCAAGAGATCAGATCAGAAGGAGGTTGAAGGAGCGCGACTTATTCAATGACGATGTGGAGCTTTTTCTTGCAGCTTGTTATGCTGCAAAGGTAAGATGTTATGGAATTACTTTGGGGTTTGCTTTGTAGATATTCTAAAGTCTGGATTTGTTAGCAGTGTTATGAGCTTTCAGACATTTATCTCTAATCTTTACTGAGGATAATGTCGTTTTTTGTTGGGTAGATGACATTGACGGCACTAGGAGAGATGTTTCAGGCTGCCCGTGGTATTATGTGCTGGCTTGGTGACTGCGCGAAGGTTTGTTGGAGATACCCTAAATTCCTTATTTTTGTTTGTATGCCAGGATCTATCAGTTAATAGATGCATATTTTGGTACTTTTTTTGTAGTATGTAAGAACAATTAGTCTCTCGAGAGCCAGTCTCATATTAATATTATGTGGGACCAAACAATTTTAACTAAACTCCTCACCCATACGCCCAAATCCACTAAAAACTGAAATCAAGAGATTGCTACCACATTATATGATTTAATGTTAAATTCATGCGTGGGCCTGGGCCGCGCTCACGAGGAGAGAGACCACATCGTATGTCCAAGGAGATTCTATCCCAAAACCAATTGGCGGAGTGAAGGAACTCCTTGGTTTATATATAACCTTCTCATACAACCGTCTTACTATGAGAATTTGGGATGAAAGAATAGAATCATTCTAGACGTGAAACTTAGTGTTGGTAAGACACTAAGGGCGTCCACATTCCAGGGTCTTATTTCGCTTTAGCTTGTTTCACCTACCAAACACCGTGACTGAAGATCAACTTTTAAAAACACTTACCCACAACACACATATCAGTTTTTACTTGGTAATTCAGCATGAGTAGTTTGTATAAGTCACCTTATTTGGATGTCGGGCTCTCTGATATGATTTGCCATGGTTTCAATTTGATATGAACTTATTGAGTAATCTGCTGGTTTCATGGTTTTGCTGTGCTTTGTGCAGTTAATAGCAACTGAAAATCAGCCCGTGAGGTGGACAACACCAATGGGTCTTCCTGTTGTGCAACCGTACTGCAAGAAAGGCAGACATCTTGTACGGCATCCTGCGCTTTCTTCTCTTTACCGTCTCTTACTTTATTAATTTTCTATATCAAAAGAAGAATTCTGTAATCATCCCAGTCACATTGTGATGCAGATAAGAACATCCCTTCAAATGTTGACGTTAGAAAGAGAATCTGAAAAGGTAATCCTATTTTCATCTCATTAAGCAATGGAGAAAACAAGCATGTCGTTGACAAACATTTTATCGAGCCCTAATCTTAGTGTCTAAATCAATAGATTAACTGCCAATGTTCTTTCTCATTACAATGTGAATAAGAGAGTTTTTCGTGTGCTACAGATCATGATTAAGCGGCAAAGAACAGCTTTTCCACCAAATTTTGTGCACTCCCTTGATGGTTCGCATATGATGATGACTGCACTTGCCTGCAAAAATGCAGGCTTAAATTTCGCAGGTGTTCTTCTGTTTTTAGCTTTATCTCCATCGTGTAAATTGTGATATAAATACTTGTGTGATTGTCAGAGAATATTTCATCTCTTTACTCCCCTTATCTCAATGAGGTCTCATATTTCCTTTTACCTTGTGACTTTAGGAGTTCATGATTCATATTGGACACATGCATGCGATGTAGATCAAATGAACACGATACTTCGAGAGAAATTCGTAGAACTGTATGAGCAACCAATACTGGAAAATGTAAGTTGCATCTGGAGATTTGTTCCAACCTTCTATCTCTCCCTCGTCGTTCAAAACTCGATGAAAATCACGTTTCCCTAATTTTGGAGTATAGTAAAAGGTAAACAAACATCAATGCCCTATTTAACTAATTTGTTTGTGTTATCGTTAACAGTTGCTGAATAGTTTCCAGCAGTCTTTCCCCACTTTACAATTCCCTCCGCTGCCTGACCGAGGAGACTTCTATCTAAGTGAAGTTCTGGACTCCCCATATTTCTTCAACTGAATCAAAGAAGGGAGCTGGTATTACATATACATGTTGGTCTCGTCTTCAGATGGTCTTGCTACCAGGATTGTAGCCGCCATGTTACTCCAGAAATGGCACTGAACTACGTGTACTTCTGTGCAACGAGGTAGTTCCTACTTCCTAGTCGCTGGGTGTATGGTTCTAAAGCCATAAACTATACCTTGAAGCTCCTCAAGATCAGGACACCAGACGCTGAATCGAGGGCCTGATCTCTCTTTTTTATTGTAGAGTCGAGGATGGCTTCTCGACTAAAGCAATTTTGATATTCTCGACAGACGGTGACGGATGTGCAGAACACAGTAAACGAAAAGGAGGTAATCTTGTGTATGATGATGTATAGAAAGTGCAATATTAAGCCTTGTAGGCCGGAGAGTGTATATATTGAAGCTCTGATATGGAATCTGACATCTTATTAGCAGTGTCATGCACCTTGTCAGTCTTGGTACAAATACTATATTTGTTGATTACTTCATTCTGTATTCTCATGTCACATGAAAAAAAGCTTCAATGGTCATCTAATACATTGGCCTGTCAAGAAATTCACAAGTTGATTTTTAATTTCGAATTTGGGAAAGTTTTTATTTTATCACTGAAATTTGTCACTTTTCATTTTGTACTTTTTTTCCTAATTACACTTTCATGGACGACTTTTGCGCCTTCATGGACTCTTTGACAAAACATTTCCCTACGTTACCCTTCCTATAAATACCAAAAAAAATCCCCTTCCTCCCAAAATTAATGAATCTTCAACAAATTATTCAATTATGAAACTACATTTACATATTGATCAAGTAATTGTTCTAACTTCAATTAGATTGTATTCTCTTTTGTTTGAGGTTAAATAGACATTATTTGAACTAGGAATTGAGAAAATTAGGGTTTATTAAAATTAGGGTTAGGGGGTCTGGGGTGGCAGGGTGGTTGGAGGAGAGAGAAAGAGGGCAGCGATATGGGTAGTCAAACTAGGCATGGAGGCGAGGTGGTGGCAGGTGTCTGGTTGGGGGCGGATCTCGGGGGTCGAGGCAGGGTGTGGGGCTGCGAGGGAGGGGGACAGGGGACGCAGTTGGTGGGTCTGCAAGGGAGGGGGACGGGGGCAGGTCTTGCCGGCGAGCCTAGGCGACGTCGGTGGGGCTGGGGCGATTCTATCGGCCAGGGGTGCGGTTTGGCAGGTTAGAGGCGGTGGCTAGGTGGCGGTTGAAATTGAATGGGTTAATTAAGTGAGCAAAATTTTTAAAAGGTGTTGAAATGGGAGGGGTAAAATGGTCAAACATGTCCATGATTGTGTAAAACATGTCCATGAAAGAGTAAATCATGTCTATATAAAGAGCATAACCTTTTTTTTTAGCATCGGGAGATTCAGAATTACAGCTCATTGTGTCATTCGCTTAATTAAGACACTTAACGATCTAATAAATATAAAATAATAAAATAATGTTTCGAAACTACTCCAAAATTTATAGAATTTGGATAAATAACAAAAAGCAAAAAGTCTATAACTTTTTAGAAATTATAAAAAATAGGATTTATGCATTCGAAGTTAGTGGTAGCAAAGCAAAACTTGTAAGGGTACCATACTGGCATACTACCAATCAACTATGTGCGCAAGTCATTTTTGTAAGACTTTTATGGCTTAGTTTCTCAGGCATAGTAAAAATAAAATAGTTCTTATACTCCTATTTTTTTTTTTTAAATAGGTTGTTGTTATATTAATTGAACGTACCAAAGAGTTACGCCGGAATAATGAAAAACAACACGTTGGTCATTGAACATGCGGCTAATCGGAATCCCAATATCATGAGAAATAAGACAAATGGCCGACGGGTAACATATGGGAAATGGTCAAACACCTATATGAATATTTCCCGAAATTTGAACACAATTGCTAGAAGACCGTTTCACTCAATATTGGTATATGATTTCTTTTGTCTAACAAGATTCGAACTTGGGACCTATTATCCACATACCTCCGTCTTAAGTCTTAACCACTAGACTAAAACATATTCGGTAATTTTGTTATATGGTTGAGAAGTGGATGAATTCTAATTCGAAATGTGATTATTATTTAATGACTCGTACAAAGTTTTTACATGAAAATATAAATTATTTACAGAAAATTCACGTGATACCCTAAAGTTTGTCATTTTGCACGTGATATACATTTTTTAAATTTTGTACACATAATAACCTTGAAGTTTGATTTTTAAGTATGACATGCTCTTTTTATCGTTCTTAAGATCTCCAATAAGCATAAATCGTAAACCAGAAATCAGAATTTGCTAAAACAAAATTTTAAATTGATTAACTCTTCGAGATCTATAATTTGATCAAACAAAAAATGGTCATTCAAAAATTTAAGATCGAAGTAATGGACGACTTTAGGTTTTGTGAGAAAAAAAACCTTAGAAAATGTTAGTCGACAAATATTTTTTTCTCAAATCGTAGATTATGACAAGAAAATGTTTTTAGGGCAAAAAATTGGCCAAATCCGAATTTCGGTGCAAGGGTAATGCTCAATTGAAGTATTTTAAAATAACGAAAAGGACATGTAGTGCATAAAAATAAAACGTGTATGGTGACATGTGCACAAACTTAAAATAAAGGTTACTATGTGCAAAATGACAAAATTTAGGGGAACCACTTGAATTTTCCGAATTATTTATTATCTTATTAATCAATCATTGAGGTGTGGAGTATTACGGCTCTGTTAATATCTGAAAATGTAACTAAAAACTGAAAAGGTAAAATAAGAATATAAACCAGTTGAAAAGCTATCTGAAAATGTAACTAAAAACTGAAAAAGTAGTTGAAAACTGAAAATGTAACTGAAACCTGAAAATGTAGTTGATAAGATAGCTGAAATTTGGGTGCTGATAATATAGCTGATTATATAAAAAATCATTTGAAAAACTAGTTGAAAAGCTAGTTGATTTTTAGTAAAATGACATAAACGGATATAATAATAATTAAATATTATTGATTAAATGGGTAAAATAAGAATATAAACCATTTCAGATACCTGGAATCCCAAATGCTAATGTAGCATTTCATTTCAGGTAGCTTATTTGTTTAAATGAGCTACTTGCCAAACACATTCAGAAAAATAAGATACGTAACTGAAATTTTGTTCAAATAAACTACTTTAGTCAAATAAATTTCCTGAAATGGCTTGTCAAATAGAGCATACCTCTATACAAACTTGGTCCAACATCAACTTTCATGTAATATTTTGTTCGATATTATTAAATTGCGTTATCCAAACTCATGTCCGATATTATATGTAATATCATGAACATGTTGATTTTTTATTTTTTATTTTTGTGAAAAATCCAGGAACATGTTGATGTAGAAACAACACAAATTCTCATTTGTGACGGACACTATCCGTCACAAGCTTAAGACGGATACCATATTCTCTCACAAAATACCCATTAAGGGTGAGTGGAGAAACACATGGGGGTGCCCACCTTGTCCCCTCTAACCATTTCCTCTCACAAAATACCCGTCGCAAGATCCGATCCGTCGCAAGCAAGACCTACTGTAGAAACAAAATGCAAGTTGTAATAATTGAGGCTCAACTCTTGGGTAGCCTGCAAACAAAATTGCTAAAACCCGCACCTCTTTTACACATCTCGCCCCTAAAATTTATTTATTTTTCTAAATTTGCCCTTCTCTCTATATCGTCTTTCTAAATTTATATTTATTGGTAATCGGAAATGAGTGTCGGTGATCTATTTTACTATTTTTTTTAATTTGTACAATAGTAAACGATACCAATTTTAAACAATTGAAATGTCGAACAACATTAAAGTTTTAACGAACAATATTATCGTTTTAACATGAAAACTTCAAATGGCCATAACTTTACGCTCGGGTGTCCGTTTTCGATGATTTTTTTTCTTTTTCAAATTGCTTATCTCAGCGAGACGAACGCAATGGTAAAAAAAATTAGTGGCCCATTCGTGTAAAACACACGAATTGGCCTAGGCCGATTCATGTGGTTTACACGAATGGGCTTAGGCCAATTCGGGTAAAACACGCGAATTGGCCTACGCCGATTCGTGTGTTTTACACAAATGAGCCACTAAAAACAATATTTTTACCATTGTGTTCGTCTCGTCGAGATAGCAATTTGAAAAAAAAAATCATCAAAAACGAACACCCGAGCGGAAAGTTATGGCCGTTTGAAGTTTTTCCGTGTTTAATCGGCATTTAAAAAAAAAATCAAATGGTTGTTATTAGTTAGCGTTTTTTATATTAATTATCATTAAATATTATACTAAAATTAACGTTAAAACGATAATGTTGTTCAATATTTCAATTATTTTGAAATTAATGTCATTCACGATTGTACGAATTAAAAAAAAAATTCGTAAAATAATTTACAATCATTCATTGTCGATTTACCGATACGAATTATCGTAAAAGAAGTTGGTAGGTATTAAATAGGATATTTATTATTAAAGGGCACAAACTTAACTTTTAGGGGCGGGATATAGCAAACCCCCTTCCAAATCCATATATAAAGATGTGCGTCCCTTCGATAACACCTAACTACATCAACCCCATTTTTTTTAATAATGTATAAAAAGAGCGTCATACACTCATACATTATAAAAAAAATTGAACTTAATACTATAGTTATTGAAATTATGTATGGAGTTCTTGTTACGGTATGAAATATACATGTATCAACAACCTCATGAAAGTTTTTATACTCTCAAAAATGAGTAAACTAATAAGTTTTCATGAATTAGCAACCTCTTTGTCACCTTCATCATTGCCATTATAAAATAAATCATGCGATTTCGAAAAAAGGATAAACTTTAGTCGTGTTTTCTTTTTATCAATAATGAATCAGCATGAATGCCTCATGATGAGAACTTAATCGTAGAATTGGTATGTATTATAATATTCAGCTGTGAATCACAATCCAAGCAGGCAGCTAGCTAACTACTTATTAAGGTTCTCCTGGTAAAATTAGCTGAAAATGTAACTGAAATCTGAAAATGTAGCTGAAACTTGTAAATGTAGTTCAAAACTGAAAAGCTAACTGAAACTTGAAAAACTAACTGATAAGGTAGTAGAAAATTATGAGCTAATAAGGTAACTGATTCTATAAAAAAAAATGTCTGGCAAACTAGCTAAAAAGGTAGCTGATTAAGGGACGCTAATTAATCATATATAATTGGCTTTTGAGTTCTGACGATAAAAAGAGTATCCAACAAATATTATCATATAATAATAATAATATGTTACGGGAGGTTAGATGTCATTGCCCTGTTCTTTCTAGATGGGTTGAGTTCTGTTACTCTAGCCCTAACCAGTTATTCTATGAGGAGCATAGCTTATGGTCGTGTTAGGGGTCCAGTAAGGTAACTTTTTAGGTCCTTTACTTTTCGCTTTGGTTTTACATCCCTGGTGTGTAAGATCCGAGACTCTTTCGATTTCTGTTTGCAGGCGTGGTACTTGGATGATGGCATTATTGTGGGCGATACCTTGGTCGTGGAAAAGTTCTTGAGATGTTTATGGAAGATGGTCCTACATCTGGTCTTCATCTTAATGTTAGTAAAACTGGGGTCTTTTGGCCTAAGGGAGACCCCAAGAGTAGGCATCTATATGTTTTTCCCACCACCATTGCTCGGCCCTTGCGTGGTGTCAAAGTTCTCGGTGGTCATGTTAGTGTATGTCCTGTTTTCAGTAGCAAGCTTGTGCTGAGGAGAGTGACTAGGTACGTAGAGCTTATGGATTCTGTGGCTAGGATTAATGATCCACAACGTGAGTTGTTGTTACTCCGAGCATGTACTGGTATTTTTAAGCTCTATTTGCTAGTCGTACTTGTCCGCCCAGTGTCTTTGCGTCAGCCCAGCTTACTTTTGATGTGACACTTTGTTCTAGCCTGGAGCGTATTGTCACTGCCTCTGGACCTAGTTTTGGTGAATGGCAGTGGCGACTTGCCACCCTCCCCTTTAGTTTTGGGGGGCTAGGTGTCTACGCTGCTGGCGATGTTCATCATTATGCCGTTTTTGCATCTCGTCTGCAGTTTGCAGAGTTGCAGGCTAAGCTCCTCCGTCCTTATGGCATATCTACCCCGGGACTTGTCTTTGATGTTGTTTTGCGTTTGTTTAATGAGATTACGGGTTCTGATATGTTGAGTAATCCTAGTGAGATCGCTGCCCCCAAACTTATGAAAAAATTGGCAGATATATATATTTCACGACAGTTGCTGATACAACGAAATCCGATTTCTCCTTGACTCCTCGTCCTGTAGCGTTGTAGAAGTCTCAACAGGGTGACCACACTTCTGATTGGCTTTGTGCGGTCCCTCTCTCCGGGTTGGGGCAAATCATGAATGAAAGCACTTACCGATGTTGTCTTGGCTATCGAATGGGTATTCCGTTGTTCCATGTCTCTCATCCATGTTCGGCTTGTTCTTGGGTTTTTGAGAGAGATATATTCGATGCCCACGCTGTGTCATGTGCCGGTACTATTGGTAATAAGCATCAACATAACCTTGTCTGTGACATCCTCGTGGACATCCGCTTTCAGTCTGGGATTTCTGCTGGTAAAGAGGTAGATATTGGTTTGATTGATGGACATGACAAGCCCTTATGTCCCGCGGATTTGCTGCTTTATTCCTGAGATAGGGGGCGAGATGTGTGTGTGTGGATATGATGGGGTCCTCTCCTTTGAATTAGTCCGGGATGTTTGATTTTATGCCTGGACAGGTAGTGGTTGATGCTGTGCGGAGCTAATGTGATAACTATCGAGGCTTGTGTATGGCGATTGGATATGGTTTCTTGCCTTTTTATTTCTCTTTGCTTGGGGAGTTGGTGTAACACCCCCAAATACCAAAGAGCCTTACAAGACCTCCTTAGTACTTTGGGATGCTACCATCTCGGTTGCCCGAGGTAGTACATATCAAATTGACCATCAAAGAATAGTACTTATTACATCAATGGTTTAAATCTAAGTAACATTATTCCAAAATCCAGACGACACACCGTCATCAACAATAATCTAAACTAATCAAAAGTAAAGCAAATATAATGTGATGTCTAGGACACTATATAATTGCGGAAGCTATGACTCAACCGTGGCGATTCCCATCAACTCCCCCAACGCGAGCTCATCGAATTACCTGTTGATCACCTGCTCACCATTCCCTAATGGATCACAGCAGTTTTAGAAAACAATACGGGGCCAGTAACAATATAGGCCGATCAATGTGCAAGACAACAAAAGTAATCATTCAAGGAGCAGAAACTGGAGGCCCACCGCAGCGGTCACCTCAACAGCATCAGGTTACCATCCCTGATCTGCACCATCTATTTATTGGGGGATGCAACAGTGGTCATCGAAATTCCTGAAAGTCCATATACCCTAATTAGACTCCTCTAATTAGTTACTAAATTACTTGTTAATTTAGTGTTTAATGATCTATGTAACATGCATGCAAAAATAAAGGCATAAAAGAAAAGATAAGATGACATTTCCTTACATTAGGAAATTTTGGTCAAATTGGGCACAATAAGAAAACTGTTGAACCATGTTTGTTGAGGATGACAAGTGTGACACCCTCAAATTTGCGGAAAGAAAAAAATATAATTTAACTAAATAAAAGATGATAATACATAACGAAGGTGTCTTAAATAAAAAAGTTCAACAAAAAGGAAATAATATTATACAAAAGAAATATCCAAAACGGGAGACATATTTCCCGTATAAATACGTAAATAAAAGAGTGTATAATAATATACAATCCTAAGAACCGAATATAGGTCCAAGGTAAATACTTCGCTCGCTAGCTCGTCAATGTACCCAAAGTATGCATCACAAACCTGCCAACCGCATTAAATATAAACACGGAAGCCACAGTCAGTGGGGAGTAACTCCGAGTTCTCCCAGCCACGAAATGTCGAGTTTAATAAACATGAATAACATAAAAGCAATGTATATGGAAAATACAAAACCTTAACATATATGATATGCTTTTCATGTTATGAAACAATTAACTAACATATAACCTAGCATATGAAAGCTATCATGTGAATCCGATAATAAAATATAACACGAGGTAGGGAAGCTGGTATGCTAGCTCAGAGGTTACCATGTAACATGGCCATGATACACTCAAACCCTAATCAACACGTAATCATGTGAATCAGTTAACAATCGGTAATCCAAACTCTATCAACCTTAGCCGGCTTGCATCTCACCTTCTAAGACTCATAGAATCATCAAACATGAAAGACCAATACGTCTAGAAACAGGCATAAGTTCTTAGTACAGTCAATAGTCGACTTCTGTAACTCGAGGCTATACCACAAGGTAGGAAAACATCCTAGTCCTAGACTGATCAGACCTAGCGACAACAGCTATTCCATTCCCCGTCCCATGACAACAGTACATGAGAATCTCTACTAGGCGACCCCCTAAGCAGAGTTGGCTAGTACTTAAGCTGGCTCCATTCCCAAAGTGGAAGCAATTAGGCAGCCATGCCCCCGGCTTGGTATCAAAAGGCCCAAGCCAGTGACACAAAAGCTATCAAGCTGTGAACTCCATATAGCTCGTTAAAGATAGTAAGGCCTATCTATGTCATGGTCCAAGATACTCATTTAGAGTTAGAATGGTCAAGACGCCATATAATCATAATTCTCTATGGGTACTTAGTCAACACGACATACATCATACAATTAAACAGTCACGGGAAAAACTTCCTATCATGTGACTAATTGCATATAAATCATAATCAAATATCATATCGCCTCATATCTACTAAGGCTAATTCATTAATTAAATACAACCTTACTTGAAGACAAATCCCCGACCCGAGTCCCGCGACGGGTCATCAGTGTAAACACCCGGAAATGTACCCTATTTTTCTAGTAGAAATATTTTACGAAATCTTTTCAGTAATTTTTAAGTTATAAATTATAATTTTAAGTTCCGAGTCGAATTTAGAATTTCCGAGTTCGTATTTGGAAATTCTGCGAGATTTCATGAAAAAGCCGTCTTAAGTCTAGTTTGACTTTTCTGGACTTTGGAAATCGTCTTTGACTTTTCCTACACAACTCACACTACTAACTCCTTAACCTAATTCTTCATTAAGCACAAAATCAAACAAACACAACTTTCTTCTCCCTTAAGAAATCTCATCTTTTCCCTCTTTGAATTCAATCTTAGAATTGGCGTAGTTTCTTCGTTACTCGATAGAATTTACGTAAGTTCATCTTATTCTTCCTCCCGCACCTTCCTTTATCCGTATTGATAATAAAATTATCGTCTTTCTCGCTTTTTAAGCATTCCGTCTTTCTCAAGATGAACTTTATTCATCTTTTTGCGATCTAATTGTAGGTGGCGACCTCCAAGATCCCGACAAAGACTATTTCCTTATAGAAGAGGAGCTTGACGATCATTAGAGACGCTCAAAGGTAACGGTGAAGGGTTACTCGGTATTACTTACGTGTTTTACATGTTATATGCTAGAAAATCGTATTTGAATACGATTAGGAAGATTAGAATCCATGTTATGATTAATGAATGATGTTATATGATGAATATTGATGATATATGTTGATTGTTGATGATTATTGGAAGTATAATTGAGTTTTGAAATGAATTGGTTGAGAATTGGAAGCTCTCGGGTGAAGAAGTGTTCCCAGCCGGTCGACCGGCCGCCGGTCTGACCACCGGCTGAGAACACTCCAGAAACCCATTTCTGAAACTGGGTTTTGCATGAAGAGGTGCTCCAGGCCGGCCCACCGGCCACCGGTCAACCCACCGGCCTGGAACACATCAGTGAAGGAAGCTTTGATTTGGTATGATTGCCTGAGCCGGTCGACCGGCCGCCGGTCGACTGACCGGCCCAGACCCCTTTTCTCTGTTTTTTTGGGATTTTGCCTGTGTTCTGAGCCGGCCCACCGGCCGCCGGTCTCCTGCCCGGCCTGGAACACGGCTGTATATTTTTCCTTCAACTTCAAAAACTCGTAATTTATATTAGTTCGCATGATCGGTTTATCATATAATTTTACGTAATGTATTATAATATTCATGTTTTGGATATATGATATCTCTTTCGCATGTATCACATGTTTTGTGACGGTTTTCGATATGTTCCCACTTTGAGTCGGTTTTTACAAATGAGTCGGTTTGAGCACTATTTTGTCTTGTGCTTTGTATTCTCATTCCCTTGGCTACCTTCCCGTTCGTAAGGCTGGAATGTCGGAACGGAGAGGTATCCTACTGCTTAATTGCATGTGTAGTGGGCATACGACGACGTTGTTGGGAGTTGAACGCAATGCGTTGATCGACCCGGCCGTCAAATGTTGTGTACTTGCGAGGTGGTGTTATTTTGCATGTAGCGTACCGCTTGTTATGAGGCTTGAGTTGTTTTTCCGCCTCTTTCGTGAATTGATCTACCGAATTTGGGGTACTCGGCATATATATTGTCAGCCCGAGTCTTGGATGCGAAACGTTTATCGCATGTCGAATCGGAAAATGGTTTATTCCGAGATCCTGGCCAGGTTTAGACTAGGACCGGATATTTATTATCGTCGTGCTACCAGGAGGAAAATAGTCTACATAGGCGAAATGTAAGCATCGCTTATGAGTTCAGGGAAATGTTATCCCGTGGATGCCTTTAATCATTCTTGCTGGGACACGATGCTAGTGCGTTTCATTTACCGTGAGAATTGTCGTCTTGTGTCGTTCTTTGAATGCGTGATTTCATGATCTTGTTCATGGTCATTGCATGATTGGACACCGTCATGTCTTGGTTCGTGAATGGATGATAATATGTTGGCTATTATGTGATCATCGCATGACTTGACTGGTTTGTCTGTCGAGTCTCAATCTTATCAATCTTATACCGCTAACGGTGAGATGCAAGCCCTAGTGAGCGTATTCGATTGCCTAAGAGTGTCTTTCCCGAGTCGTTGAATAACATGATGGTTACTGATTTGATTTCCACATGATCTTATCATTATATCTCGTATTGCCTATCTATTTTTATCGTAACTCACATGGATATCTATATATGCATGACTTTACTTTCGTATTTCCTTATATGTACGTTTGATGTGATATGGCTGGGAGAACCCGGAGTTACTCCCCACTGACTGTGGCATTCATGTTTTTTCATGGATGAACAGGTTGCTTGCTATGGATGACTTTTTGGATACGATATTTTGGGGTTCGGGTGTGAGCTAGCGGGCGTTGTCCCTGGAAGTTTCCACCTCTAGACGATAGTAGCTAGTTTTGGTTAAACACTTGTTCTTTGCTAACATTTTAAGAGACCCCGTCTCTTGATTGTATATTCCGTACTTAGTTTGTAATATTTTGACACACCTCGTGTTATATATATCTTGCATGTTTAAAGTTTTTAAAAACTACGTATTTCCGCATATTATTTCACATGCTTGTATGTTTTATATTTCCGCATTCGCGAGGGTTGTCACAGTTGGTATCAGAGCTTTGATCGCTCCCGACGCACACACGTGAACCCTAACTTAAACTACTTGACCTTGAAATAATAAATGAGAGAGTTGGGTAGAAGTAAGGACTTTAATTGGTAGTCTATTTGTTTATGCTACTTGATAGGGTAACTTAATTCGTTTTTATCTCTTATGAAGATGGTTAGACCGCGTGTAGCTGATAATATTATGATGGAGGCTCTTGCTCAAGTGCTGAAGAATCAGCAAGATGCCGCTCTAGCTAATGCAAACCAAGTTCACCCTAGAAGGGAGGACAATCAACAAGGTGGTTATGCATGGGTGGCGGGTCAAATTGCAAGGAGTAAGATCGTGGCTTATGGAGGAGAACCGGATCCTACGGAGCTATCCGATTGGTTCCGGGAGATGGAAAAGCAGTTTGATCTTTACCAAGTCCGGAAAGAGGATAAGGTGAGAATTGCAAAGCACTTTCTAGTGCGGGAAGCCGACAACTGGTGGGCTATTACAAGTGCCACCGCAACTCTTGAAGAGGACTTCAACTGGGCTTGCTTTAAGGCTCTTGTGGAGGGTAGGTTTTACCCTAAGGAGCTTAAACAGCAAAGGCTCAAGGAGTTCATAGATTTTAAGCAAGGCAACCTATCCGCTCAAGATTTTACGACGGAGTTTAATAAACTCGCTGACTTTGCGCCGAGGCTTATTCGTGATGATGAAGATCGTGCATTCTACTATCGTAATAAGTTGAATGCCGTGCTGCAAAGTAAAGTGAGAAGGGGTACCGCATCCTTTGGAGATCTCTATGACGATGCCTTGTGGGCTGAAAATTCAATGAAGGCTATTAGGGATGAAGCTTTAATGAACAATCCCTCTCCTTCTTATGCTCCTAGGCCGAATGCTTATGGGAAGAGGCCGTTTATTCCGTCTTCTTCAAATTCCTATGCTATCAAGAGGAGGTTTAATCCTTCTTCCAATGCCAATTCAAGGAATCCTTCTCCTTTTATTCCTAGAGCTACTTCAAATGTAGTTCATAGGCCTTATGCTCCTCAAGCTCAAGCTCAAGGTCGTTTTTGCAACCGTTGTAGACTTCCATACCATCCCGGTGTGGCATGTAACAACCGACCTTACATTTGCTTCTTCTGTCAAAAGGGTGGTCATCGTTACGAGGATTGCCCCGATCGAAAGTTGCCCCCTCCTCCTAAGCCTAAGGGTTCAATCTTTGTCATGAGTCGTGCCGAAGCCGACGCTCATCCGGAGATCATTACGGGTATGTTCTCAATTTTAGAGCAACCGTGTCTTATTTTATTTGATACCGGTGCTTCAATGTCTTTTGTGTCATCGACTTATGCTAGTAAGCTATCTATCAAGCCTACATCTAGTGAGGATACTCCCATATCCTTACCATCCGGAGATATTATCTCTTGTTCTACTCTTTATCCAAATGTACCTATATCTATTTCGGGTTCTATCTTTCCCGCAAATCTCCTTAAATTTCCTCTAGGAGAGTTTGATATTATCTTAGGTATAGATTGGCTAGCTATGTATCATGCTAGGTTCGAGTGTCGTGATCAAAAGATTTTCTTAAAGAGTCCTTTCGGTGTTAGAATAACCTATAAGGGATCTCATCCCCGTAAAGGTGTATCTTTAATTTCCGCTTTGAAGTTGGTAAGTATGGTTAGAAAAGGTTACCAAGCATTCTTGTGTGTGGTGACTTCTTCAAATACTTCTTTGCCAAGTATTGAAGATGTGCCGATTGTTCGAGAGTTCATTGATGTATTTCCTGAAGATTTGCCCGGGATTCCTCCCGAGCGTGATGTTGAATTCTCTATCGATCTTGTTCCTGGTTCTGGTCCAATTGCCAAAGCTCCTTATCGTATGGCTCCGTCTGAATTGAAAGAATTAAGGAAGCAGTTGGATGATATGATTGAAAAAGGTTTTATTCGACCTAGTGCCTCGCCGTGGGGTGCTCCTTTTCTTTTTGTGAAGAAGAAGGATGGTTCTATGAGGTTGTGTATCGATTATCGTGAATTGAATCGGATTACAATCAAGAATAGGTATCCTTTACCGAGAATTGAAGATTTGTTTGATCAATTAAAGGGTGCTTCTACATTTTCGAAGATTGATTTGAGATCTGGTTATCATCAAATTCCGGTTAGAGATGTTGATATTCCAAAGACCGCTTTTAGTACGAGGTATGGCCATTATGAATTCAAAGTAATGCCATTTGGATTGACGAATGCTCCTGCTATCTTTATGGATCAAATGAACCGCACCTTTAGTGAGTATCTTGACAAGTGTGTGGTGGTATTCATTGATGATATTCTTATTTTCTCCAAGTCCGAAGATGAGCATGCTATTCATTTGAGGATTATTTTGGGTGTTCTACGTCGTCAGAAGTTGTATGCTAAGTTCTCTAAGTGTGAGTTCTGGTTACCTAAAGTGTCCTTTCTTGGGCATGTGATTTCGAAAGAAGGTGTGATGGTGGATCCTTCCAAAATTGAGGCCGTTGTTGATTGGAAGAGTCCGACTGATATTAGAGAGATTCGAAGTTTCCTTGGTTTAGCTGGTTATTATCGAAGATTTGTCAAGGATTTCTCTAAGCTTGCTAGACCTATGACTCAGTTATTGAAGAAGGAAACCAAATTCCTTTGGAATGAAGCTTGTGAAGCAGCGTTTCAAGAATTAAAGAAGAGGTTAACTACCGCTCCGGTGTTGACTTTGCCTGAAGATGGAGTAGACTTTGATGTATATTGTGATGCTTCTAAGATGGGTTTGGGTTGTGTTCTTATGCAGATCGAAGGTTTGGCTTATGCTATCTAGGCAATGGAGAGTTTCATGAGTGAACTATCCTACTCATGATCTAGAATTGGCCGCTGTTTGTTCATGTCATGCTTCTGAAAGTATGGAGGCATTATTTAATTGGAGTTCATTGTCGTATTTTCACCGATCACAAGAGTTTGAAGTACATATTTACTCAAAAAGAGTTGAATATGAGGCAAAGAAGATGGTTGGAATTGGTGAACGATTATGATTTCGAGTTATTGTATCATGAAGGGAAGGCTAATGTTGTTGCAGATGCTCTTAGTAGGAAAGCTTCTCATGCTTTGAATGCTTTGCATGTTTTACCTGTTGATCTTTGTGCCGAATTTCGAAGGTTGAGTTTGGAGTTTGTAGAGCGTGGATTTGTTCATATTGGTGCTATGATTGCCGAACCTGTGTTTCTCCATGAAATCCGTGAAAGTCAAGTGGATGATCTTACCTACAAGTCTATCCAAGCCAAGATTCTTGAAGGTAAAGGTAAAGATTTCAAGTTTGATAATGAAGGTGTTCTTCGTTTCCATGGTCGTTTATTTGTTCCTAATGCTCTTAAGTTGAGGAAGCGAGTTCTTGATGAAGCTCATCTTTCCCCTTATTCTATTCACCCCGGTGGTGATAAGATGTACAAAGATTTGAAGCTGCAGTTTTGGTGGCCGAACTTGAAGGGTGATGTTGTGTCATATGTTGGAAGATGTTTGACTTGCCAACAATTGAAGATTGAACACAAGAGACCCGGTGGATTGCTACAACCGTTGGATATTCCGCTATGGAAGTGGGAATCTATTTCAATGGACTTTGTTATGGCTTTGCC
Source organism: Heliosperma pusillum (assembly GCA_022085475.1). Classification (NCBI taxonomy): domain Eukaryota; kingdom Viridiplantae; phylum Streptophyta; class Magnoliopsida; order Caryophyllales; family Caryophyllaceae; genus Heliosperma; species Heliosperma pusillum. The sequence continues at coordinate 30,197 of JAIUZE010073301.1, read as the reverse complement.
GAGAACCGTTGGAGGTAAAGATGCCGTTTGGGTTGTTGTTGATCGATTGACCAAGTGTGCTAGATTTATTCCGATCAAATAAACTTGGAATTTGGATCGTTTAGCGAAGGCTTATGTTGATGAAATTGTTAGATACCATGGTGTTCCTTTGGATGAGTATATCCGACGAGAATCCAGTTCTTTCGAGATTGTGGAACTCTTTGCAAGAGGCCCTGGGTTTAAAGTTGGTTGATGAGTAATCTACTTACTGCTTTTCATGCCGCTACGGATGGTCAGACTGAGAGGACTATTCAGACTTTAGAAGACTTGCTTAGGGCTTGTGCTCTTGACTTTCAGTCTAGTTGGGAAAAGAGTTTACCGTTGTGGAGTTTTCTTACAACAATAGCTATCATGCATCTATCAAGATGGCTCCATATGAAGCTCTTTATGGAAGGAAATGTCGGAGTCCTATATGTTGGAATCAATTGAGTGACAATCGTGATTTAGGCCCCGATATTCTTGTTGAAACCATTGATAATGTTAAGGTCATTCGTGATAGAATGAAAGCCGCTCAAGACCGTCAAAAGTCTTATGCCGATATCCGAAGAAGGCCTTTAGAATTTGAGGTGGGAGATAAAGTGTTCTTGAAGGTATCTCCTATGAAGGGTGTTAAAAGGTTTGGTGTTAAGGGTAAATTGAGCCCGAAATACATTGGACCCTTTGATATTGTGGAAAGGATTGGTGCTGTTGCTTATAAGTTGGATTTGCCGCCGAATTTGGCTAAGGTTCATGATGTTTTTCATGTTTCTCACTTGAGAAAGTATGTAAGTGATCCAAGCCTGCGTTCAAAAGGAATTGCCCGAGCTTGAACCGAATTTATCCTTTTGAAGAGAATCCACGATCCGTATCCTAGATCGTAAGGATAGGAAGTTGAGAAGTAAAGTAGTTCCTTTGGTGAAAATCTTGTGGAGAAGTGCTAATGTCGAAGAAGAGACTTGGGAAACCGAAGCTTCTCTGCGTAGTAAATATCCGAGTCTTTTCGAGTAAGGTAAATTTTTATTTTCCTCAAGTTTCGAGGACGAAACTTTTTAAAAGGTGGGGTGATTGTAACACCCGGAAATGTACCCTATTTTTCTAATAGAAATATTTTACGAAATCGTTTCAGTAATTTTAAGTTATAATTTATAATTTTAAGTTCCGAGTCGAATTTAGAATTTCCGAGTTCGTATTTGGGATTTCTGCGAGATTCCATGAAAAAGCCGTCTTCAGTCTAGTTTGACTTTTCTTGACTTTGGAAATCGTCTTTGACTTATTCCTACATAACTCACACTACTCATTCCTTAACCTAATATTCATTTCAACACAAAAATCAAACACATTCTTCTTTCTTCTTCCTTAAGCAACTTTTCCCTCTTTGAATATCGATCTTTGATTCATCGTAACTTCTTCATTTCTCGATAGAATTCGCGTAAGTTCGTCTTATTATTCTTCCCTAACCTTCCTCTATCCGTATTGATAAGAAAATTATCGTCTTTCTCGCTTTTTAAGCATTCCGTCTTTCTCAAGATGAACTTTATTCATCTTTTTACGATCTAATTTTAGGTGGCGACCTCCAAGATCCCGACAAAGACTATTTCCTTATAGAAGAGGAGCTTGACGATCATTAGAGACGCTTAAAGGTAACGGTGAAGGGTTACTCGGTATCACTTACGTGTTTTACATGTTTATATGCTAGAAAATCGTATTAGATTACGATTAGGAAGATTAGAATCCATGCTATGATTAGTAAATGATGTTATATGATGAATATTGATGATATATATTGATTGTTGATGATTATTAAAAGTATATATGAGAATTGGATTGAATTGGTTAAGTGAGCAAAGCTCACGGGTGAAGAAGTGCTCCCAGCCGGTCGACCGGCCGCCGGTCTGACCACCGGCTGGGAACACATCAGAAACTTCTTTGGAAATTTGGGTTTTGCATGATATGGTGCTCCAGGCCGGCCCCCCGGCCGCCGGTCCCTCCACCGGCCTGGAACACATCAGTATTGAAGTTTTGATTTTGGTGTGATTGGCTGTGCCGGTCGACCGGCCGCCGGTCGACTGACCGGCCCAGACCTCTTTTCTCTGTTTTTGAGTTTTTGCCTGTGTTCTGAGCCGGCCCACCGGCTGCCGGTCTCCTGCCCGGCCTGGAACACGGCTGTATATTTTTCTTATAATTTCTAAAACTCGTAATTTATAATAGTTCGCATGATCGGTTTATCGTATAATTTTACGTAATGTCTTATAATATTCATGTTTTGGATATATGATATCTCTTTCGTATGTATCACATTTTTTGTGACGTTTTTTTCGATAATGTTCCCACTTTGAGTCGGTTTATACAATTGTTACGGTTTGAGCACTAACTTGTCTTGTGCTTTGTATTCTCATCCCCTTGGCTACCTTCCCGTTCGTAAGGCTGGAATGTCGGAACGGAGAGGTATCCTACTGCTTAAATGCATGTGTTAGTGGGCATATGACGACGTTGTTGGGAGTTTAACGCTATGCGTTGATCGACCCGGCCGTCAAATGTTGTATACTTGCGAGGTGGTGTTATTTGCATGTAGCGTACCGCTTGTTATGTGGCTAGAGCTCTTTTCCGCCTCTTTCGTGAATGTCGACCGAATTTGGGGTACTCGGCGTCTATTTGATTGACCGAGTCTTGGATGCGAAATGTTTATCGCATGTCGAATCGGAACACGTTATTCCGAGAGTCTGGCCAGGTTTAGACTAGGACCTTATTATTATCGTCGTCCTACCGGAGGAAATTAGAGTACATAGGCGAAATGTAAGCATCGCGTATGAGTTCAGGGAAATGCTTATCCCGTGGATGCCTTTTAATCATACTTGCCATGTACACGATGCTAGTGCGTTTCATTTACCGTGAGATTTGTCGTCTTGTGTCGTTCTTGAATGCGTGATTTCATGATATAGTTCATGGTCATTGCATGATTGGACACCGTCATTGTCTTGGTTCGTGAATGGATGATAATATGTTGGATTTATGTGATCATCGCATGACTTGACTGGTTTGTCTGTCGAGTCTCAATCTTATCAATCTTATACCGCTAACGGTGAGATGCAAGCCCTAGTGAGCGTATTCGATTGCCTAAGAGTGCCTATGAGTTTCAGATTTGATTTCCATATGAGCTTATCATTATATCTCGTATTGCCTATCTATTCTTATTGTATCTCACATGGATATCTATATATGCATGATTTGACTTTTGTATTTCCTTATATGTACGTTTGATGTGATATGGCTGGGAGAACCCGGAGTTACTCCCCACTGACTGTGGCATTCATGTTTTTCATGGATGAACAGGTTGCTGCTTTGGATGACTTTTTGGACATGATATTTTGGGGTTCGGGTGTGAGCTAGCGGGCGTTGTCCCTGGAAGTTTTCACCTCTAGACGATAGTAGCTAGTTTTGTTAAACACTTGTTCTTTGCTAACATTTTAAGAGACGCCGTCTCTTTGTTGTATATTCAGTACTTAGTTTGTAACATTTTGACACACCTCGTGTTATATATATCTTGCATGTTTAAAGGTTTTTAAAATACCGTATTTCCGCATATTATTTCACATGCTTGTATGTTTTATATTTCCGCATTCGCGAGGGTTGTCACAGTCATTCCCCACCATGCCATGGAATCTAGGTAAGTTGTGGACGAAGAAACCTTTGAGCTCAAAGTTCACATCCCCCATGGGAGGATATGCAATACAAAGTGGTTGCTCCTCATAATTCCTTGCCCGAATCTCACCGATTGTCCTATTATCCTCCATATTAGGTGGGTAAAGGACGGTCAATGGAGATGGTATCCTATGTGGTGACTCAAACACTTCCTCCGGTTGTTGTTGAAAAATATTATTCTCCAACTCCTCTTCACTAGGCACCCTCCAAAAAGGTCTCCTATAAAGGGGATTGGAAAATAACCAATTTGATATGCTACTTGAAGATGGATCAATATCTTGGTCACCAAGTCCCTCTTGTGACCTAGGCATAAACTCTAAAATAACTCATCAACACAAATTAGTAACTTCAACACAAAGTAACCTATAAGCTAAGAAAAATTTGAAAAACAATCTAAACAAATTATGACACTAACAAGAGTTTCAATTTAATATTTAGCTATATTGCCCTCCACGGCAACAGCGCCAAATTTGACAGGCTTAAAAGCGGTGTCGCTAATTCCGCTAATTAGCTACGATCAAATAACAATTTATAACTCCTAGACCAAGACAAACTATCTTAAATAAAGGTAGTAAAATGGTAAGAATAGGGTCGAACCCAAGAGAAGGCGGTATTAACTAAATTAATCTAATCTAGACTCTTGCAAAATGCCAATTAAAAAAACTAATTACTCTAATCACAAATTAAGACACTAATTAAGACAAAAGCTTAAATTAATTACAAACTATGATATTCACAATGAGTAAACATGTAGGATAGCATATAGGGAGAAATTTGGTTAAAAAGATTACTCAACTTGAAACATGAAATTCTAGGCTAGAAAATAGAACAAACACCTTCTATGCAAGAAATCAAATATGAGAAAAATACTTAGTGCAATTATCCCAAGTAACACAACAATTAGCAAAGATGACCCTTTTATACCTCTCTTCTTATTTATCTAATACTACCTCCTAAGAAATAGTCAACATGGATTAAACCAACCAAGATTGACCCTTTACAACTGAACCAACACTTATTAAAACATAAGCACAATCAAAGAAGTAAGCTTTAAGTATTAAACCAAAGGCTTAAGCTAGAATCATGCAACTCAACACTAAACCATGTTAAAATCACACAACATATAATATATCACTCAAAAGACTCTAACTTTAAACCAAAGTTGAAGTCTTTCAAGTTTACTTCACACATTCAAGTATAGGTTGACAAATCCTACCAAGAACAAGCATTCATTAAGCAAATAAGATGTCAAGCTAGTCAAACTAAACATTCATCTACTCAACATGAAAGATTAACACAATAAGATTATATTAAATAAGGAAGAAGAGGATTAGAGAGTCATACAATGCTAAGGGTGTCAACTTGTTCAAATTACACCAAGTAATGGAAGATTAGTTACCCATAATCCAAATAGTACAACCCATTATGAAGTTCAACCAAATTTCAAAACCAAAATGAAGAACAAAACTTGAGAGAATTCTAATGTAATGTTGTGTGTTTCTCTCTCTAAAATGTGATTCTTATATACCCTTGATCCGAAAACCTAGGGGCCTTGAGAAATGGGGCTCAAAATGACTAGACGGCGAATGAAGGAACGCATGCCTGAGACCAGGACGCTGGCAGCGTTGTGGGACGCTGGCAGCGTTTCATGCTGCCAGTTTTTCCCCTTGGTTGAGCGCCTTGACTTTCGTTGACCCTTTGGATTTTAGTCCCGCCTTGACTTCCATTGACCCATTGGACTTGGTCTTCTTGCATTGATGATTTGTTTCTAGCCCACTCCAATTTTCGGGTTTGGGTCTCGGGTCTCGGGTTTGACTTGACTTTTGTTGACTTCCGGGTTTGACTCTAAAAGTTGACTAAAAATACTAAATTACAACATAATTACAAGGACTAAGGTTAGAATAAAACGATGCTAACGACCCGTAAAAAGTATAATAAATAAACCTAATAAATACTACTAGACCCAACACATTTTGGCGTTGTCATAAACGTATTTAGAATAGAAAGATTATTCATAAGATTTGTGTTGTTGATAATGATTGTTGGTTGTTGATGATTATTGATGATAGTTAATGATTATTGATAGTTGATAGTAGATATTTATGATAATTGAAAATGGATGATTGAAGTGTTGTTGTTCTCGAGTAGAAGTTGTTCCCAGCCGACCGACCGGCAGTCGGTCTGCTGACCGGCTGGGGACGCGGCAGAATGAAAGTTGTATTTGATGTTGTGTTGTTCCCAATAGGGTGCCCGGCTGCCAGTCCCCCTGACTGGCTGAAAACTCGCTGTATTTTGGTTTGTTGATGAAGTGCCAGCCGGGTAGCCGGGTAGCCGGTGGCTGGTCCCTTGGCTGGCTGGCACCCCGCTGGAAGACTTTATCTATAATTTCTTATACTTTGATTTATAATAGTTCGCATGGTTCGTTTATCGTATAAATTTACGTAATGATTTTAAATATTCATGTTTAGAATATATGATGTTCCATTCGCTTGTACTGCTTGTTTTTGTGATGGGTTTTCATATATCCCACTTTGAGTCGGTTTTACATATGTTATGGTTTGAGCACTAATTGTTATGTGCTTTGTACTCTCATTCTTCCGGCTACCTCTTCGTTCGTAAGGCTGGAATGTCAGAACGAGGAGTGTATCCTTACTGCTTAATTGCATGTGTTAGTGGGCATATGACGACGTTGTTGGGAGGCGAACACTTTGCGTTGATCGACCCGGCCGTCAAATGTTGTATACTTGCGAGGTGGTGTCATTGTATGTAGCGTACCGCTTGTTATGATGCTTGTGCTCTTTTCCGCATCTTTCGTGAAGGTTGACTGAATTCGGAGTACTCGACGTCTATGATTGACCGAGTCTTGGATGCGAAATGCTTATCGCATGTCGAATCGGAAAATGTGATTCCAAGAGTCTGGCCAGATTTAGACTAGGACCGTATTATGATCGTCGTTCTACCAAGAGGAAATTAGTCTACATATACGAAATTTTTGAATCGTGTATGCGTTCAGGGAAATGTTTATCCCGTGGATGCAATTTTAATCATACTTGCCATGTACACGGTGCTAGTGCGTGTTATTTACCGTGAGAGATGTTGTCAACGTATTCGTACGTTTGGATTGATGATTATATGATTGATTAATTGTGATCTTTGGATGACTTGGCATGGTTTTTTTGTCGAGTCTCAATCTTATCAAGCTTATGTCGCTAACGGTGAGATGCAAGCCCTAGTGAGTCTATGGTTGCCTAAGAGTGTCTTCCCCGAGTCTATCTATAATATGATGGTTACGGTTTTGTACTTCATGTATCGATATCCTTATATATTGAATTGCCTATTTATCCTTCTCGTATTTCACATGTATATTTATATATGCATGCTTCTACTTTCGTGTTTCCGTTTAAGTATGTTATTTGTGATATGGCTGGGAAAAACCCGGAGTTACTCCCCACTGACTGTGGCGTTCATGTTTTTCATGGATGAACAGGTTGCTTGATTGGATGGTTTTTTGCTTGTGGTATTTTGGGTTCGAGTGTGAGCTAGCGGGCGTTGGCCTGGATGAATCACCTCTAGACGTTGTTTAGCTAGTTTGCTAATAACTTTGATAGTTGATAACATTTTGAGAGATTTCGTCTCTTTGTAGTATATTCTACATTGGTTTGTAATTATTTGACATTCCTCGTATTTTTTATCTTAGCATGTAAAAAGTTTTAAAAACACCGTATTTTCCGCTATATAAATCACATGCTTGTTATGTTTTATTTCCGCATTCGCGAGGGTTGTCACAGTTGGTATCAGAGCTTAAACGCTCCCGACGCACACACGTGAACCCTAAACTTAAACTACTTGACCTTGAAATAAAAAATGAGAGATGGGTAGAGATTAAGGACTTTACTTGGTAGTCTCTTTGTTTATGCTAAGTGTTAGGATTAACTTGTTTTATTTTTGTTTCTTATGAAGATGGTTAGACCTCGAGTAGTGGAGAACGTCATTCTTGAGTCTCTTACTCAAGTGTTGAGAAACCAACAAGATGCGGCTAATGCTCACGCCGAGCACGTCCCTCCTCCTAGAGAAGACAATCACCAGGGAGGTTACGCTTGGGTGGCTAGCCAGATAGCCAGGAGTAAGAATATACCTTACGGTGGAGAGCTGGACCCTACCGAGCTATCGGAATGCTTTCGAGAAATGGAGAAGCAATTTGATTTATACCAAGTCCGTGAAGACGACAAGGTAAGGATTGCAAAGCACTTCCTAGTGAGGGAAGCTGATAATTGGTGGGCGATTACAAATCCCACCGCTGCTCTTGAAGCCGACTTCAATTGGGAATGCTTCAAGGCTCTTGTAGAAGGCCGATTTTATCCTAAGAAGCTCAAGCAATAAAGGCTCAAGGAATTTATTGACTTCAAGCAGGGTGACTTGTTGGCACTAGACTTCACCACCCAATTTAACAAGCTTGCTCATTTTGCTCCAAGTCTCATCAAGGATGATGAGGACCAAGATTTCTACTACCGCAACAAGCTTAGTGCTTTACTCCAAAGCAAAGTGAGGAGAAATTCTACATGCTTTGGAGAATAGTACGATGATGCTCTATGGGCCGAGAACTCTATGAAAGCTATCAAAGATGAAGCAATGATGAAGAGTTCCCCTCCTTCCTTCACTCCTAGGCCAAACTTATATGGGAAAAGACCGTTTACTCCTTCGTTTTCCAATTATTATGCCAACAAGAGAAGATTCAATCCTCCCCCAAATGCAAGTGCAACAGCTCCCGTTCCTTTCATTCCCTGAGCTACTTCTAACGTGGCTCATAGGCCATATGCTCCTCCTCAAGCTCAAGGTCGCTCATGTAGCCGTTGTAGACAACCACATCACCCCGGAGTGGCATGTTTCAACCGACCTTATGTTTGCTTCTTTTGCCAAAAGAGTGGTCACCGTTATGATGATTGCCCCGATCGGAAGTTGCCCCCTCCAATTGCCAAACCCAAAGGTTCTATCTTCGTTTTAAGCCGAGCCGAAGCCGATGCTCATCCGGAGATAATTACGGGTATGTTCTCAATCTTAGAGCAACCGTGTCTTATTCTATTGGATACTGGTGCTTCTATGTCCTTTGTGTCTTCAACTTATGTTCATAAATTAACAATCGAACCTACTTCTAGTGAGGATACTCGCATATCCTTACCATCCTGAGAAATTATATCTTGTTCTACTCTTTATCCAAATGTTCCAATCTCTATTGCGGGTACTATCTTTCCCGCTAATCTCCTTAAGTTTCCTCTAGGAGAGTTCGATGTAATTCTAGGTGTTGATTGGTTAGCATTGTACCATGCTAGGTTCGAGTGTAGAGATGAAAATATCTATTTAAAGAGTCCTTTAGGAGTTAGAATAACCTATAAGGGATCTCATTCCCGAAAGGGTGTGTCTTTGATTTCCGCAATAAAGTTGGTGAGTATGGTAAGAAAGGGTCACCAAGCATACTTGTGTATTGTGACTTCTATAACTACCTCCTTACCAAATATTGAAGATGTACCTATAGTATGTGAATTTGTTGATGTATTCCCCGAAGACTTACCCGGGATTTCTCCCGAGCGTGATGTTGAGTTTTCCATTGATCTTGTTCCCGGTTCTGGAGCCATAGCCAAAGCTCCTTACCGTATGGCTCCAACCGAATTGAAAGAGTTAAGGAAGCAACTTGATGATATGATTGAAAAGGGTTTCATTCGACCAAGTGCCTCGCCTTGGGGTGCTCCCGTTCTCTTTGTGAAAAAGAAAGATGGTTCTATGAGGCTTTGTATCGATTACCGTGAGTTGAACCGGATTACAATCAAGAATAGGTATCCTTTGCCGAGAATTGAAGATTTGTTTGATCAACTAAAGGGTGCTTCTACTTTTTCCAAGATTGATTTAAGATCCGGATATCACCAAATTCCCGTTCGTGATGCCGATATACCAAAGACCGTTTTTAGTACAGGATATGGTCACTTTGAGTTCAAGGTGATGCCTTTTGGATTCACTAATGCTCCCGCTATTTTCATGGGTCAAATGAACCGCACTTTTAGTGAGTATCTTGACAAGTGTGTGGTGGTGTTCATTGACGACATCCTTGTTTTCTCCAATACCGAAGAAGAGCATGCTATTCATCTAAGGACTATTTTGGGTGTTCTTCGTCGTCAAAAGTGGTTTGCCAAATTCTCCAAGTGTGAATTTTGGTTACCTAAGGTGTCCTTTCTTGGCATGTAATTTCTAAAGAAGGTGTAATGGTGGATCCTTCTAAAATTGAGTCCAAGTGTTGATTGGAAGAGTCCGACCGATGTTAAAGAAGTTCGAAGTTTTCTTGGTTTAGCTGGTTATTACCGTAGGTTTGTCAAAGATTTCTCAAAGCTTGCTAGACCAATGACCCAATTGTTGAAGAAAGAAAACAAGTTCGTATGGAATGAAGCTTGTGAAGCCGCTTTTCAAGAGTTAAAGAAAAGGTTGACTACCGCTCCGGTGTTGACTTTACCTGAAGATGGTGTAGACTTTGATGTCTATTGTGATGCTTCCAAGATGGGATTGGGTTGTGTACTTATGCAAAGTAGGAAAGTGGTTGCTTATGCCTCGAGACAGTTGAGAGTTCATGAAGTGAACTACCCTACTCATGATTTGGAATTAGCCGCCGTGGTTCATGCTTTGAAAGTGTGGAGACACTATCTTATTGGTGTTCATTGTCGCATATTCACCGATCACAAGAGTTTGAAGTACATATTTACTCAAAAAGAGTTGAATATGAGACAAAGAAGATGGTTGGAATTGGTGAATGATTATGATTTTGAATTGTTATACCATAAAAGGAAGGCAAATGTTGTTGCTGATGCTCTTAGTAGAAAATCTTCTCATGCCTTGAATGCTATGTCGGTATTACTCGATGATCTTTGTATTGAGTTTTGAAAGTTGAAGTTGGAATTTGTGGAACGTGGATTTGATTACGTTGGTGCTATGACTGCCGAACCTGTTTTTCTCCGCGAGATCCACGAAAGCCAAGTTGATGATCCTACCTACAAGTCTATTCAAGCCAAGCTTCTAGAAGGAAAAGCTAAAGACTTCAAGATTGATGACAAAGGTGTTCTTCGACTCCATGACCGTTTGTTTGTTCCTAATGCTCTTGACTTGAGAAAGCGAGTTCTTGATGAAGCTCACCTTTCCTCTTATTCTATTCACCCCGGAGGTGATAAGATGTATAAAGACTTGAAGCTACAATTTTGGTGGCCGAATTTGAAAGGCGATGTTGTGTCCTATGTTGGAAGATGTCTTACTTGCCAACAAGTGCAAATCGAACACAAGAGGCCCGGTGGATTGCTACAACCTTTAGATATTCCACTATGGAAGTGGGAATCTATTTTATGGGTTTTTTCATGGCTTTGCCAAGGACCGTTGGAAGTAAAGATACCGTTTGGTTTATTGTTGATCGTTTGACCAAGTGTGCTAGATTCATTCCGATCAAAGAGACTTGGAGTTTAGATCGTTTAGCGAAAGCCTATGTTGATGAGATCGTTAGATACCATGGTGTTCCCAAGGAGATTATATCTTACCGAGATCCGAGGTTTTGTTCGAGATTTTGGAAGGCTTTACAAGAAGCCATGGGTAGTAAGTTGTTGATGAGTATCGCATTTCGTATATGTAGACTAATTTCCTCCGGTAGGACGACGATATAAATACCCGGTCCTAGTCTAAATCTGGCCAGAATCCCGGAATCGCATTTTCCAGTTCGACATGCGATAAACGTTTCGCATCCAAGACTTGGTCAATCAAATGACGCCGAGTACCCCAAATTCGGTAGAATAATTCACGAAAGAGGCGGTAAAGAGCTTGAGCCACATAAGAAGTGGTACGCTACATGCAAATAACACCACCTCGCAAGTACACAACATTTGACAGCCGGGTCGATCAACGCATAGCATTCAACTCCGAACAACGTAGTCGTATGCCCACTACACATGCAATTAAGTAGTAGGATACATCCTCGTTCTGACATTCCAGCCTTACGAACGCGGAGGTAGCCAAGGAAATGAGAGCACAAAGCACAAGACAAAATAGTGCTCAAACCGTATCATTTGTAAAAACCGACTCAAAGTGGAACATACCAAAAACCGTCACAAAACATGTGATACAAGCGAATGAAAAATCATATATTCAAAACATTAATATTATAAGTCTCTACGTAAAATTATACGATAAACGAACGATCGGAATTAATATAAATTAAATCGTAATCAAGAAATACAAACAAAGACCAGCAGGTGCCAGCCGGTCAGGTGGACCGGCTGTCGGCCACCCGGCTAAGGCCAATGCATCATACGAAAACCACATTGAAATGTCAGTGTGTCCCACCCGGTCAATGGGACTGGCTGCCGGCTACCCGGCTGGGACCATGAGTATTATGAAAAACAAGATGGAAAAGAGGGGTGTCTCAGCCGGTGGTCTGACCGGCTGCCGGTCGACCGGCTGAGACCAACTTCTTACTTCAAAAATCACGTAACATGCTATAAATACACCCACTGCCCCAGCCGGTGGTTTGACTGGCTGCCGGTCGACCGGCTGGGGTCCATATGCACGAAAATCATCAACATTCATCCATGTTCAATATTCAACAACAATCATTTATGAACATAATTCATCCATTCTCATATAATTTCTCAACTAACAACATTCATCAACAACAACACAAGTCCTAAGCATACTAACCATAATCTAAATAAGATTACTAGCTTCGAAATCACATAAAACACGTAAATGATATCGAGTAACCCTTCACCGTTACCTTTATGCGCCTTCACTCCGCGTCAAGGTCCTCTTCGATTAGGAAATAGTCTTTGTCGGGATCTTGAAGGTCACCACCTGCAAATAGTTAATAAAAGATGAAATTACTTCACCTTGAGAAAGACGGAAAGTTTGAAAAGCGAGAAAGACGGTAATTTTATTACCAAAACGGATAGAGGAAGCTAAGAGGGAAAGAATAAGACGAACTTACGTGAATTTGAGCAAGAAACGAATGAGATATGACGATTCAAAGATTGGATCAAAATGGAGGCAAGGTTTTGATGGGGTTTCTTAAGGAAGAAGAAATATTGTGTTTGTGTGAGGGAGTTAGGGTTTAGGAGGGAGTATATGAAAGGTGGGTGGAAAAGTCAATAAAAGTCAAAGACGGCTTAAGACGGGATTTACCTGAAATCTCGCGTAAGTTCCAAATACGAACTCGGAAATTCTAAATTCGACTCGGAAAATTTAATTCTAAACTAAAACTTAATTTCACTGAAAAGTATCCGTAAAATATTTTCACTATAAAAATAGGGTACATTTACGGGTGTTACAATCACCTTACCTTTTAAAAAGTTTCGCCCTCGAAACTTGAGGGAAAGAAAAATACCTTACTCGAATAGACTCGGATATTTACTACGCATAGAAGCTTCCGTCTCCCAAGTCTCTTCTTCGACATTAGCACATCTCCACAAGATTTTCACCAAAGGAACCACCTTACTTCTCAACTTCTTATCCTTGCGATCTAGTATACGAATCGGCTTCTCTTCAAAGGATAAATTTGGTTCAAGTTCGGGCATTTCAACTTGAAAGACATGGCTTGGATCACTAACATACTATCTCAATTGAGAAACATGGAAAACATCATGAACCTTAGCCAAATTCGGGGGCAAATCCAACTTATAAGCAACGGCACCAATCCTTTTCACAATATCAAAGGGTCCAATGTATTTTGGGCTCAATTTACCCTTAACACCAAACCGTTTAACACCCTTCATTGGAGATACTTTCAAGAACACCTTATCTCCAACCTCAAATTCTAGCGGTCTTCTTCGGATATCGGCATAAGACTTTTGACGATCTTGAGCGGCTTTCATTCTATCACGGATGACCTTCACATTATCTACAGTCTCAACAAGAACATCGGGGCCTAAGTCACAAACATCACTCAATTGATTCCAACATATAGGACTCCGACATTTCCTTCCATAAAGAGCTTCATAAGGAGCCATCTTGATCGATGCATGATAACTGTTGTTGTAAGAAAACTCCACCAACGGTAGACTCTTTTCCCAACTAGATTGGAAGTCGAGTGCACAAGCCCTAAGCAAGTCTTCTAAAGTCTGAATAGTCCTCTCGGTCTGACCATCGGTAGCGGCATGAAAAGCGGTACTCATCAACAACTTACTACCCATGGCTTCTTGTAAAGCCTTCCAAAATCTCGAACAGAATCTCGGATCTCGGTCGGATATAATCTCCTTAGGAACACCATGGTATCTAACAATTTCATCAACATAAGCTTTGGCTAAACGATCTAAACTCCAAGGTTTCTTTGATCGGAATAAATCTAGCACACTTGGTCAAACGATCAACAACAACCCAAACGGCATCTTTACCTCCAACGGTCCTCGGCAAAGCCATAACAAAATCCATAGAAATAGATTCCCACTTCCATAGCGGAATATCCAACGGTTGTAGCAATCCACCGGGCCTCTTGTGTTCAATCTTCACTTGTTGGCAAGTAAGACATCTTCCAACATAAGACACAACATCACCCTTCAAGTTCGGCCACCAAAATTGTAGCTTCAAATCCTTGTACATCTTATCACCTCCGGGGTGAATAGAATAAGGGGAAAGGTGAGCTTCATCAAGAACTCGCTTCCTCAAATCAAGAGCATTAGGAACAAATAAGCGGCCATGGAAACGAAGAACACCTTCATCATCAAACTTGAAATCTTTAGCTTTACCTTCAAGAAGTTTGGCTTGAATAGACTTGTAGGTAAGATCATCCACTTGGCTTTCGCTGATCTCACGAAGAAAAATAGGTTCGGCAGTCATAGCACCAACATAAACAAATCCACGCTCCACGAATTCCAACTTCAATCTTCGAAACTCGGCACAAAGATCATCGGGTAATACCCGCATAGCATTCAAAGCATGAGAACCTTTCCTACTAAGAGCATCGGCAACAACATTAGCCTTCCCTTCATGGTACAATAACTCAAAATCATAATCGTTCACCAATTCCAACCATCTTCTTTGCCTCATATTCAACTCTTTTTGAGTAAATATGTACTTCAAACTCTTGTGATCGGCGAAGATACGACAATGAACTCCTATTAGGTAATGTCTCCATACTTTCAAAGCATGAACAACGGCGGCCAATTCCAAATCATGAGTAGGATAGTTCACTTCATGAACTCTCAACTGTCTTGAAGCATAAGCCACCACCTTCCTATTTTGCTTAAGAACACAACCCAATCCCATTTTAGAAGCATCACAATAGACATCAAAGGCTACACCATCTTCAGGCAAAGTCAACACCGGAGCGGTAGTTAACCTTTTCTTTAACTCTTGAAACGCTGCTTCACAAGCTTCATTCCATAAGAACTTGGTTTCCTTCTTCAACAACTGGGTCATCGGTCTAGCAAGCTTAGAGAAATCCTTGACAAATCTACGGTAATAACCAGCTAAACAAAGAAAACTTCGAATCTCTCTAATATCGGTCGGACTCTTGCAATCAACAACGGCCTCAATTTTAGAAGGATCCACCATTACATCCTCTTTAGAAATCACATGCCCAAGAAAGGACACCTTAGGTAACCAAAATTCGCACTTGGAGAACTTAGTATACCACTTCTGACGACGAAGAACACTCAAAATAATCCTCAAATGAATAGCATGCTCTTCTTCGGACTTGGAGAAAATAAGAATATCATCAATGAATACCACCACACACTTGTCAAGATACTCACTAAATGTGCGGTTCATTTGATCCATAAAGATAGCGGGAGCATTCGTCAACCCAAATGGCATTACCTTGAACTCATAATGGCCATACCTTGTACTAAAAGCAGTCTTTGGAATATCAACATCACGAACAGGAATTTGGTGATAACCGGATCTCAAATCAATCTTGGAAAAAGTAGAAGCACCCTTAAGTTGATCACACAAATCTTCAATTCTTGGTAAAGGATACCTATTCTTGATTCTAATCCGATTCAACTCACGATAATCAATACAAAGCCTCATAGAACCATCTTTCTTCTTTACAAATAGAACAGGAGCACCCCAAGGCGAGGCACTTGGTCGAATAAAACCCTTTTCAATCATATCATCTAGCTGCTTTCTTAATTCTTTCAGCTCGGTCGGAGCCATTCGGTAAGGAGCTTTGGCCATGGGACCAGAACCAGGTACAAGATCAATAGAGAACTCAACATCATGCTCGAGAATAATCCCGGGCAAATCTTCGGGGAATACATCAACGAATTCTCGAACAATAGGCACGTCTTCAATACTTTGCAAAGAGGTAGTTGAAGAAGTCACAATACACAAATATGCTTGGTGAACTTTTGCAGCAGGAGCTCACCCGAGGGGTCTTGATGATCAAGCCACAGACAAGACAAGCCTGACCCCAAGGACCCCTCAGATGGAAGCTCGAGTTACAAGGTCCAAACAACAAGCTATGACAAGCCAAGATCAAGCCAGGCCAAGCCACAACAGTGAGGAAGACAGTGCAGAGCTCAGCAAGCCATGCCAAACCCCAACACAACCCACATTACCCACACAAGACAGAGACAAAGACATTCAGGACCAGGCAGACCAATCAACAAACCCTGCACCAAGGAGGTACACTAGGGCATTTCAACCACCCCTACCATGGCCTACCATCAAGCCAACCCCCCAAGGTACACAATTGTCCAGGATAACCCCACTTGAAGTCTAGTAAAAACACAAGTAACAAGCACCCCAAGCTAGAGTCCAGAAAACAATTAAAACAGGGAAGGTACAAGTCAGATTGTGGTTTCCTTTGCTTAACTCAACTTGTCCTCGTCCAAGGCAGGTCTTATCTAAGTTCTAATAAGGGTAGAGAGTCCCAAGGAGCAGCAACACACCCAGGCTAAGTAGCAAGACAACAAGAACAACAGATTTCCATTTCAGGAAAACTCCAAAACTGCTTTATTTGCTTTTTGTTCAGTCTGTTTTTTTGTTTTGTGCCTGTATTTTATAGTTGTTGAACTCGTCCTATTGTGAGGCTCTTAATTAGTGTCAGTAGTAGTAGTTTGAATCCTAAGTTGGCCCTTGGATGATCTGTACATCCAATGGCTCACAAGATATCAGCCTCCCTATATAAGGAGGTCTTTGTTTGTTGTTTAAGTTAGACTTTTATGAATGAATTAACTTTGAGAAATCCCTCAAATCTATCAAACTTGTGCTAAGAGCTATAGTTTGAAACAAGCTTGATACATCTTCAAGGTGTTTGATCAGTGCCTTGTCTTGTGAGTCAAGTTATATCTGTGCCTTGTTGTGGTTAACTTGCTTGCTGTTGAGTCTAGTCTAGAGTGTTTGTGCTTTGCTGTAACACTTGAAAAATGTCTCTAAACTAGTCTTTGAGTCCCTTCTCTTGTGCTATGCTGTAGGGGAGCTTCTCTAATTCATATCCTTTGAATTTCAGTTGATATAAGTCACTCTCTCTAAAACAGCCTCCATTTCTAATTGAGTTGTTGTCAGTTTAAGTGAACCTAGTCTAGCATCCATCAAAACTTGTAAACCTTAGTAGTTTACACTCGAAATTGGTTATCACAGCTTTGGTTGAGAGTCTTAGTGAGCTCATTTTCCCTAACTACATTTAAAAACACAAAAATAGCCCAATGAGTGAAGAGAGACTGGCAGGAGTAGAAGCAAGGACGGAGGATCTGGCTGGGATTGTAACCACCCTAACCAGAACCCTGGACCAGGTAATAGGCAACCATTTGCTTGCTGGAGGAAGAGGCAGAGGACGTGGAAGAGGCCAAGGAGGAGGCAGAGGAAGTCCACCTGATGATGAAGAGTATCCAGACTCAGATGATTCAAGAAGAAGTAGAGCTTCCATCCACAGGCACATAGACAAGCATCTTAAGGTAGATATCCCTGAGTTTTCTGGTAGTCTTAATCCTGATGATTTGTTAGAATGGTTAAGAGAAGTAGAAAGGATCTTTGAATACAAAGGATATAATGATTCTAAGTCTTTTAAAGTAGCCATCCTTAAACTGAAAGGGTATGCTTCCCTTTGGTATGAAACCATGAAAGGGTTAAGGGCTAGGGAAGGGAAGGAACCCATCAAGTCTTGGACGAAACTGAAAAAGAAACTACTAGACAAGTTTGTTGTTAAGGATTACACCCAGGATCTGTTTATCAAATTGTCTAAGTTGAAACAAGGAGACAAACCTGTTGAATCTTATCTGAGAGAGTTTGAACAACTCACCTTGCAGTGTGATATAAATGAGAAACCTGAGCAAAGGATTGCTAGGTACTTAGAGGGTCTAGATAAGAACATTGCTAACAAGGTTAGGATGCAACCTTTGTGGTCATTTAATGATGTTGTCAACTTATCTCTGAGAATTGAAAAGATAGGGAAGACTAAGCCCAGTACACCAAAACCTGTTAGGCCTTTTCAAACCAGACCTTACAGTGGGTTGGGAACCATGGATACCCCTAAGACAGCACCCCACCTACCTTAGACAAGGGAAAGGGCATCATGGGTCAAAAGCCAAGCACTTCATTGACTGAGAACAGAATTAGGTGCTTCCAATGTCAAGGCTATGAACATTTCAGGAAGGATTGCCCTTCTAAGAAGACCTTAACTATAATCGAGGTTGAGGCTTGGGAGAAAGAAGGTCTAGATGAGTATGAAAGGGATGAACCTGAGGTTGAAGAAGGGATGAGTGAGGAAGAAGAGTCTAGTCAGGAGGCAATAGTGGCACTCGCTGACACAGGCCACAGCTTGGTCATATGGAGAGTAATGCATTCACAACATATACCTTTGGAGGAGGATCAAAGGTCCCTCATTTTCAGAAGCAGATGTACCATACAAGGGAGGGTTTGTAACCATATTATAGATGGAGGTAGTTGTACCAATGTAGCCTCTGTTACTATGGTTGATAAGCTGAAGTTGAGCACTCAAGAGCACCCTCATCCCTATAAGTTGAGATGGCTGAGTAAGGGAGCAGAGGTTAAGGTGGATAAGCAATGTATGGTCCCATTCTCCATTGGAAGTGTGTTCAAAGATGAGGTATTGTGTGATGTGGTTCCAATGGATGCCTATCACTTGTTATTAGGAAGGCCATGGGAGTTTGATTAAAGCTCCATACACCAAGGAAGAAGCAATACCTATTCCTTAAAGCATGGGAGCAGGAAGGTGACATTAGCCCCCTTGCCACCACATCAGAAGAGCTATGGGAGTCCAAGTATGACTGAGGATTTTAGTGGAGTTGTGTTTCTGTCTAATTCAGCAATGGTCAAAGAGTGTAGTGAAGAGCAACCTATATTAATGCTACTATCAAAAGAAGTTCAGGAAGAGGAGTCTAAGGTAATCCCTGCAGAAGTTAAGCCCCTCATTGATCAGTTCAAGGAAGTGTTTCCAGAGGAACTTCCTGATGGCTTACCTCCTTTGAGAGGAATTGAACACCAGATAGACCTTGTGCCAGGGTCTGTACTACCTAATAGAACAGCCTATAGGTGTGATCCTAAGGCTACACAAGAGCTGCAGAAGCAAGTTGGAGAATTGATGAGTAAAGGGTTTGTAAGGGAGTCATTAAGTCCATGTGTTGTGCCTGCTTTATTGGTCCCTAAGAAGGATGGGACTTGGAGGATGTGCATAGATAGCAAAGCTATCAACAACATCACAGTCAAGTATAGGTTCCCTATACCTAGGCTTGATGACATGTTGGATGAGCTGAGTGGCTCAAGGTTCTTTTCTAAGATTGATTTGAGGCAAGGTTACCATCAATTGAGGATCAGGGAGGGAGATGAGTGGAAGACAGCCTTCAAAACAAAGCATGACCTTTATGAGTGGCTTGTCATGCCCTTTGGCCTGTCAAATGCCCCAAGTACCTTCATGAGATTGATGACAGAAGTGCTTAGGCCTTGCCTAGGGAGATTTGTGGTGGTATACTTCGATGATATTCTCATCTACAGCAAGAGCAAGGATGATCATTTGAGTCATCTTGAGGCTGTGTTTGAGATACTTAAGGAGAGTAAACTCTTTGGGAAGCTTGAGAAATGCACCTTTATGACTGAGGAAGTCAAATTTCTAGGATATGTGGTGTCTGGTAGAGGCATCTCAGTTGATCAAGACAAGATCATTGCAGTTCAGTCTTGGCCTGTTCCTAGGAATATCACAGAAGTAAGAGGGTTTCATGGCTTAGCATCCTTCTACAGAAGATTCATTAAGATTTTCAGCACCATTGCAGCACCCCTCACTGAATGCAAGAAGAAGGGAGAGTTCACTTGGACTGAGAATGCTTTGCAAGCTTTCAAACACATGAAGAAACTCTTATGCAGTGCACCTATCCTCAGGTTACCAGACTTTAACAGCCTATTTCAGGTTGAAAATGATGCAAGTGGAGTAGGGATTGGAGCTGTCCTTATCCAAGAGAAGAAACCTGTAGCTTATTTCAGTGAGAAGCTAAGTGGAGCTAAACTGAACTATTCTACATATGACAAAGAGTTCTACGCTCTTATCAGAGCTTTGAGGCATTGGAGTCATTACCTGAAGCCTAAGCCTTTTGTCTTACACTCTGATCATGAGGCATTGAAATACATAGGAGGCCAGCATAAGCTCAGTCATAGGCATGCTAAGTGGGTGGAGTTCCTCCAGTCATTCACCTTTTCTTGCAAATACAAAGAGGGCAAACAAAATGTGGTGGCTGATGCATTGTCTAGGAGGTACACCCTGCTATCAACCATAGAGCAA
The DNA here is from genome assembly GCA_022085475.1 of Heliosperma pusillum. Lineage (NCBI taxonomy): Eukaryota > Viridiplantae > Streptophyta > Magnoliopsida > Caryophyllales > Caryophyllaceae > Heliosperma > Heliosperma pusillum. Next base: position 9,739 of record JAIUZE010073301.1, on the reverse strand, counting down.
AGGATCCTTGGCTTTGAGTTCATGAAGGATATGTATCAGGAAGATCCAGACTTTCCAGAATATTGGTTAGCACAGAAAGAGGGAACAAGAACCATTGATTCACCCTACACTCTGCAAAATGGATTCTTGTTTAAAGGAAACAAGTTGTGTGTTCCCAGAGGATCTTATAGGAGTCTATTGATCAAGGAGGTGCATGGAAGTGGCCTTGGAGGACACTTTGGGGTTCAAAAGACTGTGGACATACTGCAGGATCAGTTCTACTGGCCAAAGATGATGGGAGAAGTCCAAATAGTACTCAGAAGGTGTGGAGTCTGTCAAAAGACCAAGAGTTCTTTTCAAGCAGGACCTTACACTCCCCTACCAGTCCCATGTAGGCCTTGGGAAGATGTGAGCACGGATTTTATAGTAGCATTGCCTAGGACAGCAAGAGGGAAAGATTCTATCATGGTGGTTGTGGATAGGTTCAGTAAGATGGCACATTTCATTGCTTGTAAGAAGACTGAGGATTCTGTGAGTGTAGCAGAGCTATACCTTGATGAGGTGGTAAGGTTACATGGAGTCCCAAGGACTATTCTGTCTGACAGAGACACAAAGTTTATGAGCCATTTCTGGAGAACATTGTGGAAGCTGCTTAACACTAGGTTGTTGTTTAGTACCTCCCATCATCCTCAAACAGATGGCCAAACTGAGGTGACCAAGAAGACCTTGGGAAGGATCTTGAGGTGTATAGTCAGCAAATCTCTCAAGGATGGGGACTTGAAGTTGGCTCAAGCAGAGTTCTCTTTCAATAGAGCTCCATCTGCAGCCACTGGCCACTCCCCCTTTGAAGTGGTCTATGGTACTAACCCCTTAATGCCTTTGAATTTGTCTAATGTGTGCAGGTCAGAGATCCACTATGATGCCAAGAAAAGGGTGGAACAAATGCTAAAACTCCATGAATCAGTCAGAAAACAAATTGAGAAAACTAATGATCTATACAAGAAGAATGCCAAGGTTCCTAATACCAAGAAATATTTTGCACCAGAAGACTTAGTGTGGATCAACTTAAGGAAAGAAAGGTTCCCTTCTAAGAGAAAGAATAAGCTAGAGCCAAGGGCAGATGGTCCTTTTCAAGTCATAGAGAAGATAGGTCCTAATGCCTACAGAATTGATCTACCAGGAGAGTATGCAGTTCATGGAACATTCAATGTTGGAGATCTTAGTCCTTTCTATGAAGACTCTAAGGGAGAGGAAGACACAGGCTTGAGGTCAAACCCTTTTCAACCTGGGGAGGCTGCAGCAGGAGCTCACCCAAGGGGTCTTGATGATCAAGCCACAGACAAGACAAGCCTGACCCCAAGGACCCCTCAGATGGAAGCTCGAGTTACAAGGTCCAAACAACAAGCTATGACAAGCTAAGATCAAGCCAGGCCAAGCCACAACAGTGAGGAAGACAGTGCAGAGCTCAGCAAGCAATGCCACACCCCAACACAACCCACATTACCCACACAAGACAGAGACAAAGACATTCAGGACCAGGCAGACCAATCAACAAACCCTGCACCAAGGAGGTACACCAGGGCATTTCAACCACCCCCACCATGGTCTACCATCAAGACAACCCCCCAAGCTACATGTTTCTCCAGGATAACCCCACTTGAAGTCTAGTAAAAACACAAGTAACAAGCACCCCAAGCTAGACTCCAGAAAACAATTAAAACAGGGAAGGTACAAGTCAGATTGTGGTTTCCTTTGCTTAAGTCAACTTGTCCTCGTCCAAGGCAGGTCTTATCTAAGTTCTAATATGGGTAGAGAGTCCCAAGGAGCAGCAACACACCCAGGTAAGGCAGCAAGACAACAAGAACAACAGATTTCCATTTCAGGAAAACTCCAAAACTGCTTTATTTGCTTTTTGTTCAGTCTGTTTTTGTGTTTTGTGCCTGTATTTTATAGTTGTTGAACTCGTCCTATTGTGAGGCTCTTAATTAGTGTTAGTAGTAGTAGTTTGAATCCTAAGTTGGCCCTTGGATGATCTGTACATCCAATGGCTCACAAGATATCAGCCTCCCTATATAAGGAGGTCTTTGTTTGTTGTTTCAGTTAGACTTTTATGAATGAATTAACTTTGAGAAATCCCTCAAATCTATCAAACTTGTGCTAAGAGATGTAGTTTGAAACAAGCCTGATACATCTTCAAGGTGTTTAATCAGTGCCTTGTCTTGTGAGTCAAGTTATATCTGTGCCTTGCTGTGGTTAACTTGCATGCTGTTGAGTCTAGTCTAGGGTGTTTGTGCTTTGATGTAACACTTGAAAACTGTCTCTAAACTAGTCTTTGAGTCCCTTCTCTTGTGTTATGCTGTAGGGGAGCTTCTCTAATTCATATCCTTTGAATTTCAGTTGATATAAGTCACTCTCTCTAAAACAGCCTCCATTTCTAATTGAGTTGTTGTCAGTTTAAGTGAACCTAGTCTAGCATCCATCAAAACTTGTAAAACTTAGTAGTTTACACTCCACCTTTTCTAACCATACTTACCAATTTCATAGCGGAAATCAAAGACACACCTTTTCGGGAATGAGATCCCTTATAGGTTATTCTAACTCCTAAAGGACTCTTTGAATAAATCTTTTGATCACGACACTCGAACCTAGCATGATACAATGCTAACCAATCAATACCTAGGATTATATCAAACTCTCCTAGAGGAAACTTAAGGAGATTTGCAGGAAAGATAGAACCCGCAATAGATACTGGGACATTTGGATATAGAGTAGAACATGAGATAATATCTCCGGATGGTAAGGATATAGGAGTATCCTCACTAGATGTAGGCTCGATAGATAATTTATTAGCATAAGTCGATGACACAAAAGACATTGAAGCACGGGTATAAAAAAGAATAAGACACGGTTGCTCTAAGATTGAGAACATACCCGTAATGATCTCTGGATGAGCTTCGGCTTCGGCACGGCTCATGACAAAGATAGAACCCTTAGGTTTAGCAGGAGGAGGGGGCAAATTTTGATCGGGGCAATCCTCATAACGGTGACCACCCTTTTGACAAAAGTAACAAAGATAAGGTCGGTTGGAACAAGGTACACCGAGATGATGTGGAAGTCTACACCGGTTGCAAAAACGACCTTGAGCTTGAGTTTGAGGAGCATAAGGCCTATGAGCCACATTAGAAGTAGCTCTAGGAATAAAAGGAGCAGGATTTCTTGTATTTGGATTGGAAGGAGGATTGAATATCCTCTGGTTAGCATAAGAATTAGAGGAAGACGGAATAAACGGTCTCTTCCCATAAACATTAGGCCTAGGAACATAAGAAGGAGAGGGATTATTCATCAAGGCTTCATCTCTAATAGCCTTCATAGAATTCTCGGCCCACAAGGCATCATCATAAAGATCTCCAAAGGAGGTAGTATTCCTCCTCACTTTACTTTGCAGAACGGCACTCAGCTTGTTTCGGTAATAAAACGCTCGGTCCTCATCATCTCGGATAAGTGTTGGAGCAAAATGAGCAAGCTTATTGAACTCCGTAGTGAAGTCCTGAGCTGACAAGTTGCCTTGCTTAAAGTCAATGAACTCTTTGAGCCTTTGCTGCTTAAGCTCTTTAGGATAAAATCTACCTTCCACAAGAGCTTTGAAGCAAGCCCAATTGAAATCCTCTTCAAGAACAGCGGTGGCACTAGTGATAGCCCACCAATTATCAGCTTCCCTCACCAGGAAGTGCTTTGCGATCCTCACCTTGTCCTCTTCTCGAACTTAGTATAGATCAAACTGCTTCTCCATCTCACGGAACCAATCGGATATCTCCGTAGGGTCCGGTTCTCCACCATAAGGTACAATTTTACTTCTAGCTATTTGTCCAGCTACCCATGCGTAGCCACCTTGATGGTTATCTTCCCTTCTAGGGGGAACTTGGTTGTTGGCTTGAGCTAAAGCTGCATCTTGCTTATTTTTCAGCACTTGACTGAGAGCTTCCAACATAACGTTCTCAACTAGACGTGGTCTAACCATCTTCATAAGAAACAAAAACAAATTAAGTTACTTCTATCAATTAACATAAACAAATAGACTACCAAGTAAAATCCTTAACTTCTACCAATCTGTCATTTATTATTTCAAGGTCAAGTAGTTTAAGTTTAGGGTTCACGTGTGTGCGTCGGGAGCGATAAAGCTCTGATACCAACTGTGACAACCCTCGCAAATGCGGAAAATAAAAAATACAAGCATGTGATTTAATAAGCGGAAATACGGTATTTTAAAAACCATTATACATGCAAGAGAAGTATACGAAAAGTGTCAAATTACAAACCGAATACAAAATACTATAAGATAAGAGACGTAGTCTCTCGAAAGGTTAACAATGTCAAAGTGATTAGCAAACTAGCTAATTAACGACTAGAGGTGAATCTTCCAGGGACAACGCCCGCTAGCTCACACCCGAACCCAAAATAGCATAAGCAAAAAGCCATCCAAATCAAGCAACCTGTTCATCCATGAAAAACATGAACGCCACAGTCAGTGGGGAGTAACTCCGGGTTCTCCCAGCCATATCACATTAAACGTACATAAAAGGAAATACAAAAGTAGAAGCATGCATATATAGATATACATGTGAAATACGATAAGGATAGATAGGTCATTCAATATAAAATGACAAGAGCATAAGAGGTACAAATCCGAATCCATCATGTTATACAAAGACTCGGGGAAGACACTCTTAGGCAACCGAATACGCTCACTAGGGCTTACATCTCACCGTTAGCGGTATAAGTTTGATAAGATTGAGACTCGACAAACAAACCATGCCAAGTCATGCATGACCATGAATAATCAATCATGTAATCACGCATCCAAACACAACGACAAAGACGACATCTCTCACGGTAAATGAAACGCACTAGCACGTGTACATGGCAAGTATGATTACAAGGCATCCACGAGATAAAACATTTCCCTGAACGCATACACGATCACATTTCGTATATGTAGACTAATTTCCTCCTGGTAGGACGACGATATAAATACCCGGTCTAGTCTAAATCTGGCTAGAATCCGGAATTGCATTTTCCAGTTCGACATGCGATAAACATTTCGCATCCAAGACTCGTCAACAATGACGCCGAGTACCCCAATTCGGTAGAATAATTCACGAAAGAGGCGGAAAAGAGCTCGAGCCACATAACAAGCGGTACGCTACATGCAAATAACACCACCTCGCAAGTACACAACATTTGACGGCCGGGTCGATCAACACATAGCGTTCAACTCCCAACAACGTCGTCGTATGCCCACTACACATGCAATTAAGCAGTAGGATACATCCCCGTTCCGACATTCCAGCCTTACAGACGTGGAGGTAGCCAAGGAAATGAGAGCACAAAGCACAACACAAAATAGTGCTCAAACCGTATCATTTGTAAAAACCGACTCAAAGTGGAACATACCAAAAACCGTCACAAAACATGTGATACAAGCGAATGAAAAATCATATATTCAAAACATTAATATTATAAGTCACTACGTAAAATTATACGATAAACGAACGATCGGAATTATTATAAATGAAATCGTAATCAAGAAATACAAACAAAGACCTGCAGGTGCCAGCCGGTCAGGTGGACCGGCTGCCGACCACCCCGCTAAGGCCAATGCATCATACGAAAACCACATTGAAATGTCAGTGTGTCCCAGCCGGTCAATGGGACCGGCTGCCGGCTACCCGGCTGGGACCATGAGTATTATAAAAAACAAGTAGGAAAAGAGGGGTGTCTCAGCCGGTGGTCTGACCGGCTGCCGCTCGACCGGCTGAGACCAACTTCTTACTTCAAAAATCACGTAACATGCTATAAATACAGCCACTGCCGCAGCCGGTGGGCTGAAAATCATCAACATTCATCCATGTTCAATATTCAACAACAATCATCTATGAACATAATTCATCCATTCTCATATAATTTCTCAACTAACAACATTCATCAACAACAACACAAGTCCTAAGCATACTAACCATAATCTAAATAAGATTACTAGCCTAGAAATCACATAAAACACGTAAATAATATCGAGTAACCCTTCACCGTTACCTTTATGCGTCTTCACTCCGCGTCAAGGTCCTCTTCGATTAGGAAATAGTCTTTGTCGGGATCTTGAAGTTCACCACCTACAAATAGTTAATAAAAGATGAAATTACTTCACCTTGAGAATGACGGAAAGTTTGAAAAGCGAGAAAGACGGTAATTTTATTACCAAAACGGATAGAGGAAGCTAAGAGGGAAAGAATAAGACGAACTTACGTGAATTTGAGCAAGAAACGAATGAGATATGACGATTCAAAGATTGGATCAAATTGGAGGCAACGTTTTGATGGGGTTTTTTAAGGAAGAAGAAATGTTGTGTTTGTGTGAGGGAGTTAGGGTTTAGGAGGGAGTATATGAAAGGTGGGTGGAAACGTCAATAAAAGTCAAAGACGGCTTAAGACGGGATTTACCTGAAATCTCGCGTAAGTTCCAAATACGAACTCGGAAATTCTAAATTCGACTCGGAAAATTTAATTCTAAACTAAAACTTAATTTCGCTGAAAAGTATCCGTAAAATATTTTCACTATAAAAATAGGGTACATTTACGGGTGTTACAGTAACTTAAATAGGATTACCAACGCCAATTAATGATTCGTTTGCTGATGATTCATTAATGGCAATTACGGACTCTTCTCCTTGGTATACTGATATTGCAAATTTTCTTGTCAGTCGCCAACTACCTTGTGACCTTTCTTATAACCAAATAAAGAGATTTTTGCACGATGCAAAATTCTTTGTTTGGGATGACCCCTATTTTTTCAAGCAATGCTCAGACGGTCTTTATAGAAGATGTATCCCCCAATGGGAAGTTAAATGAGTTTTAGAAGGATGCCACTCATCTGCTTATGGTGGTCATCATGGTTCGTCCAAGACCGTAGACAAAGTCTTACAATCCGGGTTTTTCTGGCCCTCAATGTTTAAAGATTCCAAAGATTTTGTTATGGCTTGTGACGCTTGTCAACGAACAGGTCAAATATCCAAGAGACATGAAATGCCTCTAAACGGCATATTAGAAGTCGAAATATTCGATGTCTGGGGTATTGACTATCAAGGACCATTTCCCTCTTCTAATGGAAATCGTTACATCTTAGTCGTTGTCGACTATGTTTCTAAGTGGGTAGAAGCGATTGCCACTCCCACCAATGATGCTAGAGCTGTGATACGACTATTTAAGAAGATCATCTTTCCGCGTTTTGGTGTACCCAAAGCCGTGATAAGTGATCGAGGAACTTATTTTGGCAAGAAGCAGTTAGACACTCTGCTTTCCAAGTATGGTGTGTATCACAGATGAGGATTAGCCTTCCACCCTCAGACCAGCAGTCAAGTAGAAGTCTCAAACAGAGAGTTGAAAACAATTCTTCAGAAAGTAGTCTCAAGATCTAGAACAGATTGGAGTAATAAGCTCGATGACACCTTATGGGCTTATCGCACAGCTTTCAAAACTCCGATTGGAACATCTCCTTATCGGTTAGTTTATGGAAAGGCATGTCATCTCCCTGTCGAGTTAGAGTACAAAGCTCACTAGGCTATCAAAGAACTCAACTTAGACACTAAGCTTAGCGCTGATAGACGAATTTTGCAACTCAATGAGCTAGAGGAATTTCGTTTGCAAGCTTACGAGAATTCTAGGATATACAAAGAGAAAACGAAGCGTTGGCACGACAAGAGGATAATTAGAAAAGAATTTAATGTCGGTGACCAAGTACTTCTTTTCAACTCCCGTTTGAAAAATTTTTCGGGAAAACTTCGATAACGATGGTCTGGATCATTCACTGTCACATATGTGAGCAAATACGGCTATGTGGAAATAATGGCTAGCAATAGTGAAAAATTCAAAATCAATGGACATAGACTAAAACTCTACTATAGCAATTCTATTATCGGATGCTTAGATATTGTCTATATGGAGCGTCAATCCCCAACCCAATGATTTCATAGAAGAATTCGTCGAGCAAGACGTTAAACAAGCGCTTCTCGGGAGGCAACCCGTGTTTTCCCTTTTTGCATTTTTATTTTTGTTTTTCCCTTTTTCGTTGTTTTGTTAGATTTCCTTTGCAGATGAAAGAGTTTTTGAAGAATCTCTGAAGACCTTCCTTGTCAAGTCCAAAAGATTAGCTGTGGGGAGTCCGCGCTGACTAGTAAACTTCATTCTTCTTTGATTTTTCCTTTCTTCCCATTAAGCATCTCGTTGCATATTTAGTCTTTGTCCTCACATTGAGAACAATGTGATGTTTAGCTTGGGGGAGGGATTGCATTTTCTCATTTTGCATTTTAGTTGTTTATATTTTCCAAATTTTGAATAAGAAAAGAGAAATTTAAAATTTTGAACATGATTGAATGCTTTTCATGCTTTGCTTGCTTGTTTACTATGCTATCATGTTACATTTTCCCAAACTTAGAGCTTTCAAACCACAACGATTCAATATTCATTGAATTTTGCATACATGGGGAAGTCTTGTACACAATAGGCATGCAATGAATCTATAGATGAGTACGCTTGATCTTGACATTTGGCAAGTTACATATATTGTAAGGTAGAACCTCCTTAGACTGGTACATCCATACCCAGTCTCATTTAGTGTGTGTAGTTCTCTTCCTTGTGATGTTGTCATGTCAAAACGCATAAGTATGGTTCTCATTTCATTTCTATAAGCATTGCATTCATGATTCACTAAGATTTGAAGCCTTTTTCACTTTGAATTGCCCCTCAAAATTAGCCCCTTCATACAAATGTTTCACAAAATAATAGCTACATATAAAAATTGCCTAACTTTTGAGCTAGTAGTTAGACTATGGTGCATGGGTGCTATTTTGAGAAGATTTGTCCTTAATGACAAAGTGAATTTGGAGAACAAAAAATATTCAAGAAGTATTGTTCAAAAAAAAAATGAAAAAATGAAATACAAAAAAATTGAAAAAAAAGAAAAAGAAAAAGAAAAAGAAATAAGAGAAGAAGTTGTGAGTATCTCCTCAAAATGCCAAATCAATAGAAGGAGTTTACCCTTGTGTTTCGTGTGTAGTAAGCCAATTCGTTCATTCTGGCTTCGTTTTTCGTCTTTTGGGAATTAACCGAAAGTTTGGATTGAGTATTCATTTATCATTGGTCAATTGCTAGCTCATTCTAACCTTCACATGACCATAACTTTTTGTCCACCTTTCACCCATTTCCCAAAGCCTTCTTCTTATTTTTCGGCTTCTTTTCTATGTGCGTTGTGATCATTGACTTGTTTTTTGAATTGTTTACCAAATTAGACTGCGGACACATTTTCATAAGTCGTAGACAGGTGAGTGTCTCAAAACATTTACACATAAAGAAATCACCTTTTACATACATTGAGTGTTCGAGTGTGCCGTGAGAGTCCATTTGTCAAAAGATCATGCAAGAGCCGAAAATTCTATAGTGAAATTCTTTGTGCTACGCCGTTATGTAAATCTCAGCCATGTTATGTATCATTCTTGCCCACGTTGTTTTTGGTTTATGATTCATTATATTTTCAAAGTTTTACGTTGAGATTTGTTTCTTGATGGTGTAGTAGCCAATGCTTGCAACCCTTGTCCTGGTATTGTTTCCTATGTTTGCTTGAGGACAAGCAAAGGTTTAGCTTGGGGGAGTTTGATAAGTGAATATTTGTATGATTTTAACCCCCATTTTAGCTCGGTTTTGTTTGGCATTTG
>JAIUZE010073300.1:0-20352 GCA_022085475.1 Heliosperma pusillum | reverse complement strand
CGCGGAAAAATTAAACACGTAATTTCTAAATAAAAACTGCATGGATATGTTTGTAATAGGTTCATTTGAGTAAAAACTTGTAATTTTTAAAACCTGAACCTGTTATAAAGATATCCTAATAGAAGGTGTCAAAACATGCAAGGTCTAAACAAACTTATTTACATAACCATCGCTATAAATAGCGGAGAACAAAATGATACAAAACACATGTACAGAGGGAGACATATGTCTCTAAAAGTGTGACATACATGTCACTACAAAATGGGAACCAATCTAAGTTCCAAGGTTACTTTGCTCGCTAGCTCGTCCGTGTACCCCATATAAGCATCACCTACCTGTCAATCGCATTTTATACAAACACGAAAGCCATAGTCAGTGGGGAGTAACTCCGAGTTCTCCCAGCCACGAAATGTCATGGTAATATAACATGAAAGCATATAAATATGAGCAAATATAATACATAGCCCATTTAAAGGCTAAACCATCAAGCTTTTCATGTGAAATTCAATATAAATAACATATAGTCCTAGTATGTGAATACTAGACCAACTCAAGCTACACGATCATGTGAGTCACATATCATACGGGAATCCAAACTCTATCAACCATAGCCGGCTTGCATCTCACCTTCTATGTTTCATAGAATCATCAAACAAGAAAGGGCAATATATCTAGAGACAGGCATAAGTTCCTAGTACAGTCAATAGTCACTTTGTAACTCGAGTCTATACCACGAGGTAGGGAAGCAAATATTTTAGCTCAGAGGTTACATTTAAAACATGGCCAAGATACAACTCAACCCTAATCCTAGACTGCGCAGACGTAGAGAAATGCGGATAAAACCACCGCACCCAAGACTCATGATAAAACAACATGAGTACCCTAAGGAGTCCACCAAAGGGTTGGCTAGTACTTAAGCTGACCATCCACTCACAAAATAGGCAGAAAAGTCATGCCCCAGCTTGGATATAAACCCACCAAGCCGGGAACACAAATGCTATTAAGCCGTGAACATACACTCGTCAAAGACTATAATGACCTATCTATGACAATGACCGAAGATATTTACTTAGGACCTCGTCCCAAGTGAATACTTTAGCCAACTTAACAATAAGAAGGGCAAAAAGTCCAAACTTGTACACACAAATGATCACAACCTCTCTTATGGAAGGCTACACACGAGTATAATCAAATGATAATACAACATTATAAAACAACATGGCCAAGGCATCTAATTTCCAATATATAAATTATAAATATTTAAGCATCATTTTATAATATTCATTATCAACCAAAGTCATCCAAACTTACCCCAAAGACAAATCCCCGACCCAAGTCCCGCGACGGGTCATTGGTCAAATCAGGGCTGACCTGTTTAAACCTAATTTGACCAAACTCATTCGGTCATATTGGCCCAGCTCAGAGTCTTGACTCATTTTGACTCAAATCACACAATTCAACATAATACAATTCATGTGAAAATTATCAACATAAGGAAAAATTATTCCAACTTATAAGCTAACCCATTTCCAACAATTTCTCATAATAATAAAAATTACTAATACCCCAAAATATCAACATGTTCAATTGTACAAATGACAAACACAAAGCATCAAACAAAGGCTCAAACACACAACCCGAACAACGGCCAAACCCGGCCACACACACGCCACACACAAGGCACACACACACCACATACACGGCCTGTCTGGCAGCACTCACGGCCTGCCAGGTCAGTTCCCTTTACTCCCTCTTTTCTTTCATCCAAAATCGTTCCAATATCATCCCAATATCGTCACAAGCAACATACAACCATTACCTATTCATTTCACAATCAAACATATGAGATAAACTACAAAATTAATAAACTTTAACAATGATAATTCATGTGATATAAAACTTAACATATTACTACTCAAATAACATCCAACACATAACACCTGTGACATTATATCGTCGAGTAACTCGGAATAGTTACCTTAAGCTAGAAAAACGAAAGTAACCCTTGAGAAAACCCTAAAAACCGCGACTACCCTTCGTCCTCTACTATATATGAGTCTCCTAAGTCGTCTTCATGATCTTCACCTATTTAAAACAACAAAAACACAACAATTATTACATAAACCGAAATTATACCCAAAAATAAGCTTAAATCGAAATTAGGGAAACTGGAATTAAAACATACTAGGATGTAGATCTTGAAGAGAGGATTCTGAATATATAAATTTTGCGAAAATCGGACTAGAAATGAAGAAGTTATGCTGAAATTACGATTGTAAGTTTATTTGATTTTTTTTTTGTTGATTTTTGATGTTGGTAGAACAAATTGGGGAAAATGAAAATGGAACCTAAGGGAGAGGGGAAGGCTGGCTGGCTGCCATAAGGGTCATGGGGTATTGGGTCTATTTTTTTTTTACTCGGTTTTGGTTCGATTTGACGGGAATTCGAATTATTCGTCAAACGCGATTTCCGAGAACGCTAAAGTTTTTAAACACAAGTTTACTAGAATTTTAAGTACTCCTATGCCTAATATCCTAACTCATTTACCCAACGACCGTAAGAAATGGAAAATCCCATTTTTACGACTTTTCTTTGAAATACTCTTTTATTAAAGAAAAAGGTTTACATATAGTTTAAATTACTTTTAAACATTTCCAAACTATCAAAAATAATTATATTACTTCAAAATAAAATAAAATTATATTTTGTCGAATTATTATTATTTCAATTAAATTAATATTAAATTAAAGTTGATTTAAAATATTATTTTTAAAATATAATAACGGTCCAAATTTACGGGGTGTTACAATCATCCCTCCTTTTAGAAAGTTTCGTCCCCGAAACTTAGAAGAAAGAATCATTGTATATATATAAGTCTATCTTTTTAAAATCAAATAAATAAAATTTTCAAGATATGAACGTATGAAAATATAAGTGTCCTTTCAATGGAACGGAGATACTCTTGTCGATCACTCAAGAACATCAATATTCCAATTCAAGGACATACAAATACACTTTTACACCAACGAATGAGCAAACTAATTATCGGACGTCTCCAATAACAAGCTTTAACACCCATTGACGTTAAAACCAGTGAAAAACATTAAAATATTTTCAACACCTTTAGTTTAAAATTTTAATAATAAGGGTAATAACTCCACTAGCTATAACTAAATTCTAACTACGGTTTCTAAACACTAAGCAAGGACTATTAACGCGGAGAATACGTAAGAAAAAGGAATAACCTCACGAGAAGAGTTCGGGTTATTTAGCTAACATAGAAGATTCAGGCTCCCAAGTTTCTTCTTCGACATTTCCACAACGCCAGAGGACACGAACTAGGGGCACAACTTTGCTCCTAAGTTGCTTGTTTGCTCTTCGAGGATCCGGATCGGCCTTTCTTCCAAAGTCAAGCTAGGCTCTAAATCTAGAATTTCCTCTTGAATGACATGGCTCGGATCACTAATGTACTTCCTTAACTGAGATACATGGAAGACATTATGAACCTTGCTCAAATTCGGAGGCAACTCCAAACGGTAAGCAACGGAACCAATCTTTTCAAGCACCCGGAATGGACCAATATATTTGGGACTTAGCTTCCCTTTTACACCAAACCGTTTCACCCCTTTCATAGGTGATACCTTGAGGAATACTCGATCATCAACTTCAAAGGCAAGTGGTCGACGACGGATATCGGCATAAGATTTCTGTCGGTCTTGAGCGGATTGCATGCGCTCTCTAATGATCTGAACCTGATTGACGGTCTCAGTCACCAAATCGGGTCCTAACACATGAGCATTTTGGACTTGATCCCAACAGACAGGAGTACGACACTTCCTACCATACAAAGCTTCATACGGTGACATTTTAATAGAGGCTTGATAGCTATTGTTGTAGGAGAATTCAACAAGAGGTAAACATTTCTCCCAAGAAGTATGAAAATCTAAGGCACAAGCTCGGAGAAGATCCTCTAATGTCTGGATAGTCCTCTCAGTCTGTCCGTCTGTAGCGGCATGAAAAGCTGTACTCATTAGTAGCTTACTACCCATGGCTTCTTGTAAAGCAGTCCAGAAACGAGAACAGAATCTAGGGTCTCGGTCTGAAACTATATCTTTAGGACCTCCATGGTAGCGTACTATCTCTTTCACATAGGCACCAGCTAGAACATTTAAATTCCATGTTTCCTTGATCGGTATAAATCTAGCACATTTGGTCAGTCGATCTACAACTACCCAAATAGCATCCTTTCCACCAGTAGTTCTAGGTAAAGCCATCACAAAGTCCATGGCAATGGACTCCCATTTCCAAAGAGGAACATCCAAAGGTTGTAGCAAACCTCCGGGTTTCTGATGCTCAATTTTCACTTTCTGGCAGGTACGACATTTGCTAACATAATCTAGGACATCAATCTTCATTCTAGGCCACCAAAATTGTAATCTCAAGTCTTTATACATCTTGTCACCACCAGGATGAATAGAATAAGGAGAAAGGTGAGCCTCAACCAGGATCCTCTTTCTCAACTCAGCTACATTCGGAACATACATCCTACCATGGTAACGAAGATATCCATCACTATCCACCACACAATCCTTAGCTTGCCCAAGCTGAATTTTTGCTTGAATGGATTTGAAAGTAGCATCTTCAGGTAGACAAGTACGGATCTCACGGTAAAAGTCAGGTTCTGCACTCAAGGCACTAAGATGATCAAAGCCCTTCTCAACCAGGCTTATCCCTAACTTTTGAAATTCTACGATAAATTCATGAGGTAATTCACGGATAGTGTTCAAAGAGTGACAAGTCTTTCTACTCAAAGCATCGGCCACCACATTTGCTTTCCCTTCATGATAAATTAATTCAGCATCATATTCATTCACTAACTCTAGCCATCTTCTTTGCCTCATATTCAACTCTTTCTGGGTAAAAATACATTTCAAGCTTTTATGGTCGGTATAAATTCGGCAATGAACTCCAATAAGGTAATGTCTCCATGTCTTCAAGGCATGCACCACCGCAGCTACCTCAAGATCATGAGTCGGATAATTCACCTCGTGAACTCTCAGCTGTCGAGAGGCATAAGCAATAACCTTTCGATTTTGCATTAAGACACAACCTAGACCATATTTTGAAGCATCACAATAAACATCATAGTCCACACCATCCTCATGTAAGGTCAACACTGGAGCAGTAGTCAACCTAGTTTTCAATTCCAGGAAAGCATTCTCACATTCATCGGTCCACACAAACTTAGACTCCTTCTTCAACAATTGAGTCATCGGTCTAGCTATCTTAGAAAAATCTTTCACAAATCGACGGTAATAACCCGCCAAACCAAGGAAACTTTGAATCTCAGTCACATTTTTCGGACTCTTCCAATCAACAACGGCTTCAATTTTGGCAGGATCTACCATAATACCATCTTTGGATATGACATGTCCAAAAAAAGCTACTTGATGCAACCAAAATTCACATTTAGAGAACTTAGCAAACCACTTTTGACGACGAAGAATGTCTAAAATGATACGGAGATCTTTGACATGATCTTCATCATTCTTTGAGAAAATTAAGATATCATCAATGAATACCACAACACATTTATCGAGGTACTCACTAAAGGTACGATTCATTTGATCCATGAAGATAGCAGGAGCATTAGTCAATCCGAAAGGCATCACTTTAAATTCGAAATGTCCATATCTCGTGCTGAAAGCAGTCTTAGGAATATCGGATTCACGAACTGGAATTTGATGATAACCCGATCTAAGATCAATCTTGGAAAAAGTAGAAGCACCACGTAATTGGTCAAAGAGATCATCAATTCGTGGAAGAGGATATTTGTTCTTGACTGTCACACGATTAAGTTCACGATAATCGATACAAAGTCGCATAGAACCATCCTTTTTCTTCACAAAGAGAACGGGAGAACCCCAAGGAGAAGCACTAGGCCTAATAAAGCCTTTCTCAATCAAGTCATCAAGTTGGATTCTCAACTCTTTCAATTCGGAAGGAGCCATACGATAAGGAGCTTTAGCAATTGGTCCAGTTCCAGGAACTAGATCAATGGAAAATTCAACATCTCTTTCAGGAGGAATTCCGGGTAATTCATCGGGAAAAATATCTGGATATTCACAAACAATAGGAACATCCTTCAAAGGAGGAAGAGAAGAATCAGAAGTAGTCACTACGCATAGAAACGCTTGATGACCCTTCTTCAAAACATTCATCATTTTCATAGCTGAGATTAACTTCACACTAGCTTGCTTTCTAACTCCTTGATAAGATACACGAGTACCCAAAGGACTTTTAAGAATAATCTTTTGATCTCGGCGTTCGAATCGAGCATGATAAGTAAATAACCAATCCATGCCCAGAATAACATCAAATTCTTCAAGTGGGAATCGAAAGAGATTAGCCGGAAAAATAGATCCCGATATTGATATAGGAACATTGGAATAGATATTAGAACAGGAAAAGATGTCACCGGAAGGTAAAGATATATCCGTGCTTTCACCAAGCGAAGATTCAAGAGGTAATTTGTCGGAGAGTTTCATCGATATGAATGACAAAGAAGCACCTGTATCGAATAAAACTAAACAAGGAACTTTAAATATTAAGAACGTACCAGTGACTATATCTGGGTGTGCCTCAGCTTCAGCACGGCTCATCAAGAAAATACGACCTCTCGGTCTCTCAGAAGTAGCAGGTGTAGTAGCAATAGCAGTCTTCTTCGCAGGACATACATTAGCCTTGTGTCCAGGCTTGTTGCAGAAGAAACATATAATAGGCCTATCCCTATCAAAACAACCAACTCCGGGATGTGCTGGCTTCTTACACTGGTAGCACACACGATCCTTCAGTCCTTTGTTGTTGCTAGGAGATAGATTACGAGCACCTTGATTTGCTTGACCACTCGGAATAAACCGAATATAGGTCCAAGGTAATACTTCACTCGCTAGCTCGTCAATGTACCCAAGTATGCATCACAAACCTGCCAACCGCATTAAATATAAACACGGAAGCCACAGTCAGTGGGGAGTAACTCCGAGTTCTCCCAGCCACGAAATGTCGAGTTTAATAAAACATGAATAACATAAAAGAGATGTATATGGAAAATACAAACCTTAACATATACGATATGCTTTTCATGTTATGAAACAATTAACTAACATATAACCTATCATATGAAAGCTATCATGTGAATCTGTTAACAACCTATAACACGAGGTATGGAAGCTGGTATGCTGGCTCAGAGGTTACATTTAAAACATGGCCCTGATACACTCAAACCCTAATCATACAAGATATCATGTGAATCAGTTAACAACCGGTAAGCCAAACTCTATCAACCTTAGCCGGCTTGCATCTCACCTTCTAAGATTCATAGAATCATCAAACATGAAAGACCAATACGTCTACAAACAGGCATAAGTTCTTAGTACGGCGATAGTCTACTTCTGTAACTCGAGGCTATACCACAAGGTAGGAAAACATCCTAGTCCTAGACTGATCAGACCTAGCGACAACATCTATTCCATTCCCCGTCCCATGACATAACCGTACATGAGAAACTCTACTAGGCGACCCCCTAAGCAGAGATGGCTAGTACTTAAGCTGGCTCCATTCCCAAAGTGGAACTATTAGGCAGCCATGCCCTGACTTGGATATAAACCCACCAATCCGGGACACAAAAGCTATTAACCATGAACTATATACTCGTTAAAGATAGTAAGGCCTATCAATGTCATGGTCCAAGATACTCATTTAGAAATAGAATGATCAAGACGCCATATACTCATAATTCTCTATGGGTACTTAGTCAACACGACACATATCATATAATCAAACAGTCACGGGAAAAACTTCCTATCATGTGACTAATTGCATATAAATCATATTCAATTATCATATCGCCTCATATCTACTAAGGCTAATTTATTAATTAAATACAACCTTACTTGAAGACAAATCCCCGACCCGAGTCCCGCGACGGGTCATCAGTCAAAACGGGGCTGACTAGATCTTAGTTTGACCAAACCCGTTTGGTCAAACCGGCTAGAAACATAGTCTTTACCAATTAGACTTAGACATAAAATCAACATATTCATTACATGTTATTTTATTAAAACTTCTAACATGTGAATTATTAAATCTTACGAAAACCCGCTTGACTTAAAGGATATCAAATTAAACTACGATCTCGTATTATAATTTCTAACATGTGAGAAATAATAATTTTATGAAAAACCTTTTAATTAGATATTTTACTTATTAACATTTCTCACTTGCTAAATATTACAAAACACGATAAAATAACAATAACTCAAAAACCGTCACAAGTCCATGGAAGGAACCCACGGGCTGATTTGGGCCGAACTTGACACGGGCCTGGACTGGGCCCACGGCCTGGTTTGGGCCTGTTTTGGGTCGATATTTTTAAAACCGTTTCTTAATATTTCCCGCATGCTTAACATATTTAAAACCCGTCAAAACAACAACAAAACAATCAAGTATCGACACAAACCCAAAGACCAAATCCCGGACCAACCCAGACCTGGCTGGACCGGCCTGAACCGGGCTGAACCATGCCTGAACCGGCCGGTTTGGGCTGTTTTCCAGCCACCACCTACGGCCACCCTACACGGCCAAAACCAACACCAATCCTAAATTATTTCTAACATGTTTTAATTAACAACATCCATTTTTAACATCCAATTCAACCATCATTCATACAAATCATGGTTATAAATAAATCATCCAAATATGTCAAGAACACTAAACATGTTTAAAATTCCATACAACATAATAATCATAAATACTTATCATGTTACTACTAAAACCGTAAATAACAATAACATGAACAAAAACAAAAGGTATGTGACATTAATTCGTCGAGTAAATCGGAATCGTTACCCTAGCTAGCACAAAAATCAATTAGCACCCAAAATAAGAACTAAAGAAATAAGAAACCCGTCTTCTAATCTTCTCCTAAAATATACGAGTCACCAAACTCGTCTTCAAAATCTTCCCCTATAAGAAATGACAAGAATAATATTGTTAGAATTAAAACTTGATTTTCCATAATTAAAGTGTTGAAAACGATTTTGTCGGAATTGAAAATAAACCGTACTTGAAGATGGAGAGCGAAGAGGAGATTCTAGAAATATAAGTTAGGACGGATTTGAATAAGAAATGAAGGTTTTGTGACGATTTTGCTCAAGAACGACGAAGAACGATGAAGAACGATGAAGAACGATGAAGAACGATTAAAGAAAGTATTAATTAGATCTTAAGTTGATTTATTGTAAAATGAAAAGGTAGTTAGTGAGTAAGTGGGAGATTGGGCCGTGTAAATATAGAGGAAATATGGAGTCGGGTTTTGAAATTGTTGTTACGGGATTGCCTCGGGTTTTATAATTAATTAAGGTAATTAATTAGATATTATTAGGTTTTATAATAGTTTAATGAAATATCTAGATATTAATTAGATATTATGTTATTGTAATGAAAAGAAAGAAAATATCTAGTCCTATTAGAGGGTAGGAGAGCCGTGTGATGTTAGAAGAAAATGGGTCTGTTTTTAAACGATTTGCGTAATTTAATTTGACGGATCGATAAAGTTACAAATATCCTAGATATTCGTATTAGTTTAATCGAAAGAATTCAAATATCTAATGTGAGTGGAAAAAGATGACATGGGGCGTGTGACTCATGCCAAAGTCGGGTTTCGGGTTTGTTTCGGGATTTAAGTTGGCTCGGGAATAGTTAAATGATGTTCGGGTTTTAAACCGTAAAACCTTCTCTTTACTTCCGAATAAATTCAAAATAATTATATTAAATTATCATAAATTCAAATAAATCTTAATAAAAATAAATTAAATTTATTATTTTTTTTAAATAAAATTTTGGTCTTTCAAATTACGGGGTGAGTCGGAAAAGTCAACAAAAGTCAAAGTTGATTTAAAAACGGGATTCTCATGGAATCTCGCAGAAATTCCAAATACGAACTCGGAAATTCCAAATTCGACTGGAAACAATAAATTCCAATTTAAAACTTAAATATGCTGAAAAGTATCCGTAAAATATTTTCCCTAGAAAAATAGGGTACTTTTCGGGTTGTTACAATCACCTCTCCTTTTTAAAAAAGTTTCGTCCTCGAAACTTAGAAGAAGGAACGTAACATATATGTAGGTCTATTTCAAACCTTTTAAAAATATAATTGTAATAAAAATATAGGGTCTTATCAATGGGGCGGAAGGTTCTCGTCGGCCGTTAAGAACATCGACGTCCCAAGTCAAAGACTTTAAAAGATACATTTCCGCATCAATAAATGAGAAAACTAGTTATCGAACGTCTCCAATAACGAGTCTCAACACTCCTTGACGGTAAAATACTTGAAATCATTAAAATATTTCCAAAAGCTTTTAGTTCAAAAATTTCATAGTAAAGGTAATAACTCTACTATCTATGCCTAAAATTTCTAACTAAAGCTTCTAGTAATCTACCTATAAGAAATGATATTCGATAGATGGAACGGAATATTCGAAAGAATAAATCGAATAGAAAGAGGAAAGAAAGAAAGAGATTTACCTCAAGCAAATAGCTCGGGATATTTAGCTAACATTTTAGCTTCGGGTTCCCAAGTTTCTGATTCAACGTTTCCACAACGCCAAAGGACACGAACTAAGGGTACCACTTTATTTCTGAGTTGCTTGTTAGCCCTTTCAAGTATACGAATCGGCCTTTCTTCCAAAGCCAAATTAGGTTCCAAGTCCAAAACTTCTTCTTGAATAATATGACTCGGATCACTGATATACTTCTTCAATTGCGAAACATGGAACACATCATGAACTTTACTCAAGTTCGGAGGTAATTCCAAACGATAAGCAACAAGACCAACTCTCTTAAGCACACGAAACGGTCCAATATATTTTGGACTCAACTTTCCCTTCACTCCAAACCGTTTCACTCCTTTCATCGGTGACACTTTAAGGAATACGCGGTCATCAACATCAAATTCAAGTGGTCGTCGACGAACATCGGCATAGGATTTCTGTCTATCTTGAGCGGCTTTCATTCGCTCACGAATGACTTGAACTTGATCAATCGTCTCAGTCACTATGTCGGGACTCAACATATGATCATCCTGGACATGATCCCAACAAACAGGACTACGGCACTTCCTACCGTATAAAGCCTCGTACGGTGACATCTTGATAGAAGCATGGTAACTGTTGTTATAAGAAAATTCCACCAGAGGCAAACACTTCTCCCAAGAAGTATGAAAGTCTAAAGCACAAGCCCGAAGAAGCTCTTCCAAAGTTTGGATCGTTCTCTCAGTTTGACCATCAGTAGCGGCATGAAATGCTGTGCTCATCAACAATTTACTACCCATGGCTTCTTGCAAAGCCGTCCAGAATCGGGAACTGAATCTCGGATCACGATCTGAAACTATATCTTTAGGAACTCCATGGTAGCGTACTATCTCTCTCACATAGGCCTCAGCTAAGACCTCTATATTCCAAGTTTCTTTGATAGGCACGAATCTGGCACACTTGGTTAGACGGTCTACAATAACCCAGATGGCATTCATTCCCCTAGAAGTTTTAGGTAAAGCCATCACAAAGTCCATAGAAATAGACTCCCATTTCCAAAGAGGAATTTCCAAAGGTTGTAGCAAACCTCCGGGTCTTTGATGTTCAATCTTCACCTTCTGACAAGTAAGACATTTACTAACATACTCCTTTACTTCAATCTTCATCCTAGGCCACCAAAACTGTGGTCTCAAATCTTTATACATTTTGTGGAGTGTAAACTACTAAGGTTCACAAGTTTTAAGTGATTTGATTAGTTTGACTCAAACTGAAAACAATATCAAGTAACAAAGGATGTTGTTTTAGAGATTGTGAGTTGTTTAACTGAAAGATTCAAGGGATATGACTTGGATACAAACTGAAAGATTCAAGGGATATGACTTGGATACAATCCTCTACAGCATGGCACAAGAGAAAAAGGATTCAAGACTGGTTTTAGAGACAGTTTCAAGTGTTACAGCAAAGCACAAACACCCTAGACTAACCTCAACAGCAAGTAAGTTAAACCACAGCAAAGCACAGGTATAACTTGACTCACAATACAAGGCACTGATCAAACACCTTGGGGGTGTATCAGGCTTGTTTCAAACTACAGCTCTTAGCACAAGTTTGATAACATTGAGTGATTTCTCAAAGTTTAATTCATTCATTCATAAAAGTCTGCCTACAACAGTCATACAAGACCCCTTTATATAGAGAGGTTGATATCTTGTGAGCCATTGGATGTATAGATCATCCAAGGGCTAGCTTAGGATCTAAACTACTTCTACTGACACTAATTAAGAGCCTCACAATAGGATGAGCTCAACAACTAATAAGAACAGACACAAGACACAAAAGAAAAACAGACTGAACAAAAGCAAATAAAGCAGTTTTGGATTTTTCCTGAAATGGAAATCTGTTGCTCTTGTTGTCTTGCTGCCTTGCCTGGGTGTGTTGCTGCTCCTTGGGACTCTCTATTCTTATTATAACTTAGATAAGACCTGCCTTGGACGATGACAAGTTGACTTAAACAAAAGGAAGCCACAATCTGACATGTACCTTCTCTGTTTTTAGTTGTTTGCTGGACTCTAACTTGGGGTGTCTGTTTCATGAATTTTTACTAGACTTCAAAAGGGTTTGTCCTGGGCAAACTTGTAGCTTAATGGGTTGGCTTGATGGTAGGCCATGGTGGGGGTGGTTGGGATGCTCTGGTGTACCTCCTAGATACAGGGTTTGTGAATTGGTCTGTCTGTGCCTGAAGGTTTTTTTGTCTGTCTTGTGTGGGTAATGTGGGTTGTATTGGGGTTTGGCATGGGTTGTTGAGTCTTGGACTGTCTTCTTCATTGGGGTGGCTTGGCTTGGGTTGTTCTTGACTTGTCATAACTTGTTGTTTAGACCTTGTAACTCGAGCTTCCATCTGAGGGGTCAAGCTTGTCTTTGTATGTGGTTTGATCATCAAGACCCTTTGGGTGAGCTCCTGCTGCATTTTGTCACCGCCAGGATGAATAGAATAAGGAGAAAGGTGAGCTTCATCAAGTATTCTCTTTCTCAACTCGGCACTTCTCGGAACATACATTCTACCATGGTAACGAAGATAGCCATCATTATCCACCACACAATCCTTAGCTTGCCCAAGTATCATTTTTGCTCGTATGGCGATGAAAGTAGCATCCTACGGTAAACAAGTACGAATCTCTCGATAGAAATCGGGTTCCGCAGTCAAAGCACCAAGATAATCGAACCCTTTCCCAACAAACTGTATCTTAAGCTTCTGAAATTCTGTTACTAGTTCATCGGGTAAAGTACCAAGAGCATTTAATGAATGACTAGTCTTTCTACTCAAGCATCTGCCACACCATTTGCCTTTTCCCTCATGATAAATCAACTCGGCATCATAATCATTCACCTAACTCTAACCATCTTCTCTGCCTCATGTTAACTCCTTCTGAGTAAAAATGCACCTCAAGCTTTTATGATCGGTATAGATTCGACAATGAACTCCAATAAGATAGTGTCTCCAAGTTTTCAATGCATGTACCACCGCTGCTAACTCAAGATCATGAGTCGGGTAGTTCACTTCATGAACCCTGAGTTGTCGAGAAGCATATGCAATGACTTTTCTATTCTGCATTAAGACACATCCCAAACCATGCTTAGAAGCATCACAATAGACATCATAATCATCTTCATCATCTGGTAAAGTCAACACCGGTGCGGTAGTCAATCTCTTCTTTAATTCCAAGAAGGCATTTTCACATTCATCGGTCCAGATATACTTTGCTTCCTTCTTTAGCAATTGAGTCATCGGTCTTGCTAATTTAGAGAAATCTTTCACAAACCGACGATAATAACCCACTAAACCAAGGAAACTCCGAATCTCGGACACATTTTTCGGACTCTTCCAATCCACAACTGCCTCAATTTTAGCTGGATCGACCATAACACCGTCTTTTGAAATGACATGACCAAGGAAAGATACCTCGGGCAACCAGAATTCACATTTGGAGAACTTAGCATACCACTTTTGGCGTCGAAGAACACCCAAAATGGTTCGGAGGTGATCAGCATGTTCTTCTTTAGATTTAGAAAAGATCAAAATATCATCAATAAATACCACCACACATTTATCGAGGTACTCCCTGAAGGTACGATTCATCTGATCCATGAATATTGCTGGAGCGTTAGTGAACTGAAATCTCTACAAAAATAGAGCTTTTCAGAGGCTAAAAGGAGCTAGGATCAACACTCCCTCACACACAAGCTGAATGACTCGGAAAACTCGAGGAACCTGCACTAGGCCAGGCAGAATAGATAGAACTTTGCACCTTAGCACACAAGCACAGGTAGCAAAGGTTGTGTTTAAGACTCAAGACACACAAGTAATGACTCTTAGACACTGTAATCTTAGATCACACACAAGTTCACTAAGGATTACCACAATACTTAGCTTTGCTAAAGAATTGCAATGAACAAAGTTCAGGTTTATATTAATTCATCATAATCTGATTTCAACTTCTTACAAGCAAGCCTTATATAGGCCAAGAGATACACATCTAAGGGTCTCAAATGCATCATCTAATGTACAATAAGTCGTGGCCTTGGCCTTACACAAATCAGAATACTAACTAGGATACAAAAGCATAAAGTAATAAAGCATAAAGCATAAAACAGAAAACAGGCTGCTCCTCTTTGTCTTGTTGTGTAAGGTCAATTAAGATGTGTAAGACCTTGGAGCTTGGGCTTGGCAGCTACCATCTTCAAGTACAAAGGGTTAGGATGTCTTTCAAGTCGTGCCCTTGTCTTGCCTAGCCAAATATAGCACCCAAAACAGCCTTGGTACAAGACAATGCTGAAATGTCCCCATCTGGACCCATTTGTTTGCACTTAGCTAAACCTGCTCTTTTATTGTGAATTAGCAAAAACTCTCCTGGACTTTTATCTTCCTAAGACTTTAAACTAAGGGTTTTAGGCCTTGGAATAACTTAATTCATAATAGGGGTTCCCTTGGACGAAGCTCTTTGATGTTGGACCTGAACCGGGTGAGATAGGACATGGACCCTTCTGATTGCATTTTGTAACACTCATAACTCTCTGCTCAGGATGAATTTGAAGACCCATGATAACTGATGTGAAATATATGGATGTTAGCTTTCTCCTCCAAAAAGAATCACCCCTAAATATTAAGTAGATTTTGATTTATGCAACTTTGAGTGCAGATTGGTCTTAATCACATACCCAGCAGACTTGCCACTAACTATACCCGTTTTGCTCAGGCCATAACTTTCTCTTTAGGATGATGTAGGAGTACTTCAAGGAGCCATTTTAAAGATATATGAGTTAGCTTCTTCCTCCATTTGGAATCACTCAAAGGTCGTCCTCCAATATTCAGCTATGGACCTTTTGGTAAGAGGGGGTCAGGCGGAACATTGCATTAGGCTCTTCTGTAGAGGCTGTTTTATAGCAACCATAGGGCAAGCTACAAACCTGATATGGTGGTGGTTCCAACTTCATTTTGTAGCAAAGACACTAAGCTTTCCAACCATATAAAGATCATCAAAATTGAATGAGTGTAGCTTAATTTATGTTGCCAAGAACATGACCCTTATCTTGTTCCTGCTGCGATCACATTTGCTTTAAGTAGGATTTGGTGACTTTGAAGCACCCATAAGCTTGGAGTCTTGTAAGGCTAATCACGACCATGAAATTTAGGCTTTCCCTTGATTACTCCTGTTGCAAACTCCCTTTCTTCAAAAGAATTTGCCCTCAAATTCTTGTGGATCAAAATGAAGAGACTTGCTGCCGAGGAGCTTGTTCTCCTAACCATCGAAGATCAAGTACAACTCCAAGTAATAGACTCTCATGGCCTCCTCCTGGATCATATACTAGAATGGTAAATGGCAAGAGATATGTTGTACCATTCCCAATTTCAGATTGCATACTCAACCAAGTAGTGCTTGTTCCTCCTGGATCAAATGTGAGGTGTATTACATCCTCCCTCCACTTCGACTCTCCCCTTATTTTTCTTGTAGTATCATGAGCTCGTATATGTATTGTAGATTGTGTTCCACCTGGATGAAATGTACTCATAGCAAGCTTTGGATTCAACTTCCCATTAAGTATCCCAATACTTGTAGCACACAAATCAGAATGTTCGTATTTGCACCCCAAGCTTGGTTCGTTCTCATTGACTACTCCCTTAACATCCTTAGGTGACCAATACTCCCATGGAAATTCAGAGCACATTTCATTAGAGTGAGCATAAGCAAGAAGTAAACCAGTAGGACATCCTTGGTTTATTCCTCCTCGGGTACCTCCCTTCACATTCAGCTCCTCTTGATCGGAATTCAAGTGGTACAAAGGGTCATTCATATAAACACAAGATTCATTCACATAGTTCACATCCAAACGAGTGCTTACACAACAAGGAGAACATGATAAGGCATCAAGTTGGCTGCTATAGTTTTCGTGCATTGGACTCATTACAAACAACGCCAAATGAACTAAAACTCGAGCAACATCAAGTAATGAACCTGCCCTTGGTGTTCCACATAACCCCAACAAGTTCTCACGACCATTTTGAACATTACAAATCTTAAAACACAGAGGATCATAGCTGGACAGTAGGGTTTAGATTCATCAATTTCCCTCCTTAACATGTATGAGGTAGCACCCAAATGAGCAAGAATAACTTGCAACCTCATCAACATGTAAGAATGAAAGTGTGGAGATGCAAGAGCACAAGATATACCTCCCAAGATGAATGTTAAGAAGCAAGAATCATGGCTTGTGTAGGAGATCAGATTTGGCACTCTTGAGCATGGAACAACCCAAGACACTCCTTTTGCTTCACCCCTGGTTGACTCCCAACAACTACCACCTTTGAACATGACCATGGACTGTCCAAACTTCATGGTTTGAAGCTCAAGTAGTCCTTGGTCGACAATCACCTCATTAGGACCCAAATCAGTAGCTTGGTCATTGATGGCTTCATGGGCAAGGACAAGGCTGCTCTCCTCTAAAGGGCTTAAGAAAGAACTTGAGCAAGCAACAAATTTATCCTCGGGCTCTTTCTCTTCAACAAGGACTAGTGTAGAGGGTGTGGGGGCTGACTCCTCTTCCATTGAGAATGCTAGGACACCTCCTACATCTCCATCATTAGGAGAGTGAACATCCTTAGTCTTAGACTCACGAGAGACCAACCATCCTTCTAATTCCTCTTGAATATCAGATTCAAGTGGTTCCTCCTTTTCATTGGTACTACTCCTAAGGGATCCTCCACAGAAAGACTTAAAGATTTTAGCCCTCTCTAAGGTCTCCTCAATTGACAAAGCCAAACCATACATCTCATCATATGGATACAACAATCTTAAATCTATCCTCCTTGCAATTTCAGATTTCAAGCCATGGTAAAATCTGACTCCCTTTTGCACAACCTCATCATTCATATCACAAACAAAGCTTAACTCTTCAAACAACTTACCATACTCATGGACACTCAAGGAATTTTGCTTAAGGGTTTTAAAATCAGTCCACAAACTATCCATGGTAGAACAAGGTAGAAACCTTAGTCTCATGTTCCTCTCAAGTTTATGCCAAGACCTAATCATACCCTTCCCTTCATTCCTCCTTGAAATTCTAAGGAACTTGTACCACAACAAAGCACTACCCTTTAAACAAGACACAACCAGTTCAAGCTTCCTTTCCTCAGAAACACAATTGTGCTTAAAGTAGCATTTAACAACATACAACCAAGACACAAATGCTCTACTGTTTTCACCATTAAAGGAAGGAAGTATTGGTGTTTTACCTTTGCTCTTAAGGGTAGGAGAGGACTTAGAACACTCATGTGGCAGGTGGTACTCCCCTTGGTACAAATCAGGTGGTTTGGGCTCCCTTGGAACACCATAGTTGCTGGTTGCCTTCTTTGGATGCACATCACCTTCATACCTTCTTCTTAAAGCTTGGAACTTCACCCTAGCTTCTTCTAAGGACTTGGAGATGGAACCAAGTTCACAAGGCTCCATTCTTTGACATGGAACATAAGGCATTAAAACTTTGCTACTGATTTTCTCACACAAAACAGATTGCACTCCCCTCATGATAACAGGTTGTTTTTGTGTTTATTATGTAGGTAGGAAAACATAAACTCACAAACCAAAGCTCTGATACCAATTGAACTGAAATCTCTACAAAAATAGAGCTTTTCAGAGGCTAAAAGGAGCTAAGATCAACACTCCCTCACACACAAGCTAAATGACTCGGAAAACTCGAGGAACCTGCACTAGGCCAGGCAGAACAGATAGAACTTTGCACCTTAGCACACAAGCACAGGTAGCAAAGGTTGTGTTTGAGACTCAAGACACACAAGTAATGACTCTTAGACACTGTAATCTTAGATCACACACAAGTTCACTAAGGATTACCACAATACTTAGCTTTGCTAAAGAATTGCAATGAACAAAGTTCAGGTTTATATTAATTCATCATAATCTGATTTCAACTTCTTACAAGCAAGCCTTATATAGGCCAAGAGATACACATCTAAGGGTCTCAAATGCATCATCTAATGTAAAATAAGTCGTGGCCTTGGCCTTACACAAATCAGAATACTAACTAGGATACAAAAGCATAAAGTAATAAAGCATAAAGCATAAAACAGAAAACAGGCTGCTCCTCTTTGTCTTGTTGTGTAAGGTCAATTAAGATGTGTAAGACCTTGGAGCTTGGGCTTGGCAGCTACCATCCTCAAGTACAAAGGGTTAGGATGTCTTTCAAGTCGTGCCCTTGTCTTGCCTAGCCAAATATAGCACCCAAAACAGCCTTGGTACAAGACAATGCTGAAATGTCCCCATCTAGACCCATTTGTTTGCACTTAGCTAAACCTGCTCTTTGATTGTGAATTAGCAAAAACTCTCCTGGACTTTTATCTTCCTAAGACTTTAAACTAAGGGTTTTAGGCCTTGGAATAACTTAATTCATAATAGGGGTTGCCTTGGACGAAGCTCTTTGATGTTGGACCTGAACCGGGTGAGATAGGACATGGACCCTTCTGATTGCATTTTGTAACACTCATAACTCTCTGCTCAGGATGAATTTGAAGACCCATGATAGCTCATGTGAAAGCTATGGATGTTAGCTTTCTCCTCCAAAGAGAATCACCCCTAAATATTAAGTAGATTTTGATATATGAGTTAGCTTCTTCCTCCATTTGGATGAGTGTAGCTTAATTTATGTTGCCAAGAACATGACCCTTATCTTTAGGATGATGTAGGAGTACTTCAAGGAGCCATTTTAAAGATATATGAGTTAGCTTCTTCCTCCATTTGGAATCACTCAAAGGTCGTCCTCCAATATTCAGCTATGGACCTTTTGGTAAGAGGGGGTCAGGCGGAACATTGCATTAGGCTCTTCTGTAGAGGCTGTTTTATAGCAACCATAGGGCAAGCTACAAACCTGATATGGTGGTGGTTCCAACTTCATTTTGTAGCAAAGACACTAAGCTTTCCAACCATATAAATATCATCAAAATTGAATGAGTGTAGCTTAATTTATGTTGCCAAGAACATGACCCTTATCTTGTTCCTGCTGCGATCACATTTGCTTTAAGTAGGATTTGGTGACTTTGAAGCACCCATAAGCTTGGAGTCTTGTAAGGCTAATCACGACCATGAAATTTAGGCTTTCCCTTGATTACTCCTGTTGCACTCCCACTCTTCTACCTCCATAAGTGTCATGGTTCTCTTAGAAGGACAATCCTTCCTAAAGTGACCATAACCTTGGCATTGGAAACATCTGATTTTGTTCTCAGTTGGGGTGGGGTTGGGTTTAGAGCTCACAACTCCCTTTCCTTTGTCTGTGGTTGATTGGCTGGTTGTCTTAGGGGTCTCTCCCATCCTAATACCACTGTAAGGTTTGTATGCAGGTCTATTAACAGGCTTAGGTAGAGCTGGTTTGGTTTTCCCCATTTTCTCAACCCTCAAGGCCAGGTTGACAACAACATCATAGGACCACAAAGGTTGCATCCTTACTCTAGCAGCAATGCTCCTATCTAGACCCTCTAAGAATCTGGCAATTCTTTGCTCAGGTTTCTCATTGACCTCACACTGGAGAGTCAATTGCTCAAAGTCCCTTAGGTATGCCTCTACAGACCTCTCTTCTTGTTTCAGTTTGGATAGTTTAATGAACAGATCTTGGGTGTAGTCTTTAGTGGCAAATTTGTTTAGCATCTTCTTTTTCAGTTTTGACCAAGACCTAAGAGGTTCCTTACCTTCCTTAATCCTTT